>BMAV01021694.1:259397-271935 GCA_019973955.1 Trichonephila inaurata madagascariensis
CATTTATGCGCTTTTCTTAAAATGACGGTTCCGAACGTAGTCGGATACCTTAATCATAAGTAGCGATATTTTTTAATGTGTACATTTTAAATGAATTTCTATTAATTGATTTGTTCTTGAATTATTTCCATGACGTCACTGTTTCTTATGTCACTCAGAAATAACACGAACACTATTGGCGATGGACTCCATAATTTTGTGAACATAGTCAAGGGATTCTAAAAACGCATCACAGCTGGCACCTCGCTCTGCAAACCACAACGCAACGTGAGGTCATTGAACTTCGGAAGATTTAGTGGGCGTCAATCCCTCTGTACAAGTCGGATCTTCAGTGGTACCATTAACCGGTTTGCACTGCACACCGTATGGGCTACCTAAAGCTGGTCACAACCGGTTTGTCCGTTCGCTGATATTTTCTTTTGTCTATCTTTGACGTACATATATTTTTAATTCTTATATCGATAGTGTTAATGCTCTAGTGCTTTTAAGAGAGTCACTTTGTCCATGGTACTGAAATACTTCTCCTCCGGGATTTCTCTGTGGTGATTGATTGATTGATTGAATATTAACGTCGCACTGTTCAGCAACACGAGGGTTTTTGGAGACGGACCACGTAATTTTGAACCATGGTCAAGTGACGTGGACGACACCTGAGCTGGCACCCACCTCTCCTAACTACCACACCAACGGGAGGACGTTTCAGCTCTCGACAGATTTAACATGCATCGCTGCCCTAAACGGCGGGTCTTTAGTGGTACTGGGCTCGAACACGTGACAAGGCAAGCCACGATCCGATACCTATACCACTCGGCTACCGCGGCCACTTCTCTGTGGTGAAGGCGGGAATTTAGATTCTTGAAAATATTCGATCAAGAATAGAAATTGGCAAGGCAATGAGCCATTTGCTGATTAAGAAGAAATGAAAATGCAAAGATATTCCAAAAAGGCCGATATTATCCCTGTCCCCATTGCAATGTAAGATCTGCTTCAAATTGTGTGTGTGCATTTATATATATATGTAAGGACACACAAAATACTCAAGCATTTGAAAAAAAGGGTACGAACATGAATTTTTTTTGTAAGTATGAGAGAAATTATTTTAAGATATATGAAACATTCTTCATAGAATCCTGAGTGTTCTTATAAAAAAGAAACATTAAGGGGTATCCGACTACGTTCGGAACCGTGTTTTTGCAAAAGCGTGTAAATGGATAATATTTAGTGTCATTTAGATTAAAAAATGTACATAAAATTGTTTTAAGAGTAGTATTACAATAAAAAATTATTTAAGTTCAATATTTTGACAAAAAATAAACATAGAATGACCCATTTTCAAAATAGTTTCCTTTTGTAAAAAATGCTTCTATTATATAATAATATTTTGCCTGTATACAGCTCACACCTCTGTACAGAGGCTCATCTAGAATTTTTTTGAAATACATAGCTTAGAAGTGGGTTTATCCATGTTTTACGACAACAGAGGGGAGAAATTTTAAGAAAAAAACGCCGATAATTATTTCAACGGGTTGTAACTCAAAAAATAATGTGAGTTTTTCAAAAATCGTAGTTGAGCCTCTGTAAAGAGGTCTGAGATATATACAGGCAAAATATTATTATAATAGAAGCATTTTTTCTTAAAAGGAGAACATTTTGAAAAAAAAAGATTAAGTTAAGTTATCTAAGTTAATTTTTTTGCCGAAATATTGTATTTGTATAATTTTTTTTTTGTTAAAATGTCCTTAAAACAATTTTATACATGTATTCTAAACTAAGTGACAATAAATATCATGAAAATTATCCATTTATGCGCTTTTTTAAAATCACGGTTCCGAACGTAGTCGGATACCTTAACAGAATTCTGGGTTATATAATTAAAAAAATAAAAAATAGAGCGTTAAAACTTAAAAATTTTAAATTGTGATAACGTCTTGATGTGTGGGAGTGTAAATGCATCTCAGCAATATCCAAAGGAAGACAACATCTTTTACGACCAAAAGCTTTATTTCTCGGTCGACAGCGGAACGGGCACAGGATTACATATAAGTACACACACTCGTACAACAACAAGACGTCCACAACACTTACTGAACCAACTGAGGGCAGAACAGACTTCCTAACTAGTTACAACGTCATCTTTACGGTTACAGTTATAAATACAGTCTGTTACAAAATGAAAATAAAATTCTTCTATTTTCGCATTCTATTAAGTATTATGCTTAATTTTATGCAATAAAAAATGTACCTGCTTTTGGAACAATATGGGCAAAAAAATTGAACTTTATAGAGTTAAGTTGCATATTTTTGAGGTTGGTTATAGTGGATTACATATTTCGTGTTATGCAGAGAACAATTATTCTACAGAATTATGTTTGCATAATTATGTATGTTATGCTTCATGCAACAGAATTATGCTGATTTAGAAGACGATTTTAAAGACTATTAAAAAACAAACAAACAATACCTCCAAACATTTCGATCCTGTTTTCGGTTAGGGAAAAATTACCTGACGTTAAAATTAAATCGAGAAATTATATAACTTTCCATAATTTGGAAAACTTAAAAAATTTTTTATGCATTTTTCCACACCCTTTCTTTTATTTAATTCCTACATAAGTTAAAAGATCAGTAATGTTAACTTGAGGAGCCCACTGTCTGAGTAGGAATGCATCGCGCTTCCACACCACAGGTCCGAGGTTCAATCCTCGGACTTAGAAAGGTCGAATCAGCCTTTCATCTCTTCTGTGGGTCAATAAATGAGAACCAAGCTTGCTTGGGAACTTAACAAAGGGGATTTCGCATCAGACTGACCACCTGATCGGAACATCTGCACATGCACCCAAGCACCTAAAATCACGTAAACTGAGATAGGCACAGTAGGCCGTGGCCCTCACGGGCTGTTGCGCCACTGAATTAAGTTATGTTTACTTGATTCAGTGAGTACTATTTTTATATTCCATACCCCTCTGTAATAGAATAACTTTTGAATTCAATATTCTCTGTTATTTATGAAGAGTATAGTCAGAAGAAATATCTTCTCCTTCAAATGAAATTAGAAATTATTTAATTCAGAAATTCAATCACATGAACTTTTTAAAGAGGTTGGGGTCAAAATAAAACTGGTTAACAAAATAGCGATAAAGATATTAACCCTTCATCAAGAGCACCTTTGACTGAAACTGAATAGGCGCATTCGGCTTGAGAGACCACCGACCTATTTTGACCTTTCCCTTATCAATTATAACACCAGTAGGGCCGGGCCGTGTTGTGTAAAGTCTAAGGAAATCAAATAGACCAAGCTGCATGAAAAATAACCAGTTTAATGAAGAAAATGAAGCTTAAGCTAAGACAACCCAAAATGCTAAATTGTTAAAAAATAAAAATGAAAATTGGACAAACATTAAGGTATCCGACTACATTTCGGAACCGTGATTTTAAAAAAAAGTACATAAATAGATAATTTTCATGATATTTAGTGTCACTTAGATTAAAATACATGTATAAAATTGTTTTAAGGACATTTTGACAGAAAAAAATTATTTAAATATAATACTTTGGCAAAAAAGTAACTTGTAGAATAACCTTTTTTCAAAATGTTCTCCTTTTTTATAAAAAATGCTTCTAAAATAATAATATTTTGCTTATATAAAACAAAGAGTTCTCCAGAGAGTCTGAACTATTTTTTTTTTTTTTTTTTTGAAAAATTTTATTTATTTTCAGAGTTACAACCAATCGAAATAATTATCGGCGTTTTTTTCTTAAAATTTCTCCCCTCTGTTGTCGTAAAACATGGATAAACCCACTTCTAAGTTATATACTTCAAAAATTGTAGTTGAGCCTCTGTACAGAGGTCCGAGATGTATACAGGCAAAATATTATTATAATAGAAGCATTTTTCACAAAATGAGAATGTGTTTTGAAAATTCGTCATTCTATGTTCATTTTTTGTCAAAATATTGTACTTAAATAATTCTTTATTGTAATACTATTCTTAAAACAATTTTATATACATTTTCTAATCTAAATGTCACTAAATATCATAAATATTATCCAGATATACGCTTTTGAAAAATCAGGGTTCCGAACGTAGTTGGATACCTTAAAGAAAAAAAACTGGAAACATATGTGTAGTGTTAAGTCTTTTCACATGAAACACCATCATTAAAATATACTGCAATATATCACAGAACAGACTTACTTTGAGTAAAATGAATTATTGCAATAGAAATATCTTTAATAACTCACCTTCGAAGTTCACACTCGGTTTCACAAGCCGGACGGAAGGGATCTGTTCAAGCCAGGTGAGGATAGAGGGCATATGGACTATGATGTGCTACCCACCACCAAGAGACAGGAAGCTTTTGAGAGAAGGGTCCCACTCAGCCACTGGAAGTAGAAAAAGTCACATTTAAAAAATTGTTTTGCTGGTTTCTCAGGCCAGCTGTGCCCGACCGAGGGTTAAAGGAAATGAAATTAAAAAAAAAAAAAAATACAATGTTATAGTTTTTAAAGCTTTCTGCAAAACACATCGTCCTAATTTTTTTGGTATCAAAAGATTTTGAAATAGATACAGCAAATTGTAAATTTGTCACTCTTTGACAGCAATATATTACTACTAGAATATTTGTCAAAATTTTCAGTTTAACCCTTAACTTCGTACTGTTGCATTTCTGCAACATATGATTTATTTGAATTGAACAGATTCAATAATTTTTTTAATTACCTACAAATCACTTATCTGAGGAAAAAAAAGATCATTGCAACGAAATACATGCTAATTTTGTCACTGGATGCAAGTACATTTTTTCCAGCAATCACAACAATTATAAAAATCCCTGATGCCTCAAGAACTGTGTTTTTGCTATAAAAAGAATCCATTATATTTTATGCTTCCTCTTGTTTACTGACGAAATAAATTAACAGGTAAGAAATTTAAACATTTTATGATGAATATAAATGAATCAAATAAAGAAAAAGTTTTGCAATTTACAGCACTACTGCGCAATATTGCACTTCTGGAACAAACAAAAAATGACTGAAATTCAATTTAAAACTGCTTAATTTTTTCTCCATATTTTTCCCTTTTAGTATTACTTGAGAACTAGCTGATATAATTTTTTCATAGAAATTTAAAAAATTGCGAAGTTAAGGGTTAACACTAGAAGCTTCGTTGGGGTCATCTTGACTCTTTTTTTTTTTTTTTCAATTTTCCCATCCTTTATTTCAATATACAAGTGATCCCCACCGCTCATATATTTTTGACTTCTTCTAAAATACTTCCTTGCGTATTGAGTCAGTATTTTTTTTTCTTCATATTCTTATCCTAATTATTAAAATAAATAATCAAATAAATATCTAAAACTGTCAATAGGAGGCTTTTTAACTCTCATAGGAAAAATGATACCTTTTCAAATGAAAGTCTGTTTTCTATTTGCCAATTTCTCATTTTTTACGCTTGGGGAAACTCTAGTTTGACTTTGTTTCGATGACATATATGGACAAGAGAGACTGTTCTTCTCTTCATTACGAACTCCTTCATTAGCATGTGAATGAATCCAGCACTGTTGACATGCCACAGAATTTTTTGAGAGAAAATAGTCCTGCTAAAGCTGCAGTCAAAAACTGAACTCGATAAAGATGTTCTTTTCTATGACGACAACTCATAGAACGAGTCATCTTCTAAAGCAGCGTTTCTCAAACATGTGGTCTTCCCTTGGGGAGTGTGATAACTCTACAAGGGGGGAGCGAGCCTATTGAAAAGTCGAAAACAAAAGGTTATTTAAAAAATTATTAATTTACTGAAAGTAAACAAAGTACTTTCTGATATAATGAAATATAGAATACATATTTACACTGATATAATACACTTATAAATGTATCGTACTGTACAATGTATATTTTATTATTAATTTATCAATACTAAGTTAAGAACAAGTTTGAGATAATTATCAGTGACCCCATGGGCTTGTATTAACACTTATCCTGATAATATATGTGCGGTTTATAATTAATTCCTTAACTGCCGATTAAAAGTTACGCGATTCACTCCCCAATACCACCGTTTACCACGTAGACGAGCGTATTTTGATGTTTTTTTTGAGGGGGAGAAAAGACATATATAAGCAAATCCTCTGAAATAAATTAATTCTTTGTCAAACATTATCAAGGTTCTTTTATAGCATTCCAAAGCCGTCAGAATAATTTTATGGATAGCACTGCACAGAAAAGATCTTACTTCGGAAATACGTATATATACGTCCAGAACATTAACGCTTTGGTTGAGCGAGACGTTTTTATACGTTGGTGGTACATGAGGTTAAAGTCGAATTGTAGCTTTAGTGTCAAAGTGTAGTTTTTTTTAAATTCAGTACATAGTTATTGTATGGAGGGGGGGCGGGATGAAAAAGATGATTAAATATTGGGTCACGTATATTGAAAGTTTGAGAAGCATTGTTCTAAAAGAAATGACAGTGCTGCTGTGGAACGTTCTTGCAATGTGATTTTACCCTGTTGTTTACAAATCGGAGTGTTGCCTTGAACATGAACATTTGCAAGGATGAAGCAATAACTCACCAAATCTTTCTGCTAACGGTAAGTATATGTCATCCACACATCCAGCTGCAAGTGGACCAATGCATTTTACTTTTCATAACATTGGGACAAATTCTGCTCCAGTCTAATGTGAATGAAGTGAACTCTTATGAGCATGTACAAAACACGACGTCATTTCGGAGATGACATCAATTGGTACGTTAGCTTTATCTCTGTATATAACGTACCTGTGGAACACTAGGTTATTCAAAACTTTGTGCAGATTATTTGTGGTACAAACATTCGGACAATCTGTGTTGAAAGAGAATGCAATCTTTTCCATGAAAGCATGAGATATCTCGCATATGATGTGTAACGTAGCTGAGTGGATCACCTGACCACGAACAAATTTGCTCTAGCTTCTAGTGTAAGCTGATTGAAAACTTATTATCTCTGATGTAATTCTGAACAAGAAGTACCTACTGCTGAACAATTGTGTGATTAGCCATGTAAATCAATATACAGAGATTCATCCAATATATAGGTAATAAACTGTGCAAAATTCGAAATCAAGTTTGTGTGTAAAAATTGTGGAAAAATTGTCAGTTGATTTACAACAATTTTGGTGATAGTAATAGCTTGTTCATGTTTTTTACAACGTCGACATATGTATCCTTGAACATATATTTTGAAACATTCACATTATTTCCAGAGTTACAACCCATTGAAATATAATTAGCAGCGTTTTTTTCTTAAAATTGCTCCCCTCTGTTGTCGTAAAAAATGGATAAACCCAATTATAAGTTATATATTTCAAAAATTCTAGTTGAGCCTCTGTATAGAGGTATGAGCTATATACAAGCAAAATATTATTATAATAGAGGCATTTTTCACAAAAGGAGAATATTTTGAAAATGGGTCATTCTATGTTCATTTTTTGTCAAAATATTGTACTTAAATAATTTTTTATTGTAATACTATTCTTTAAGCAATTTTATATACATTTTCTAATCTAAGTGACACTAAATATCATAAATATCCATTTATTCGCTTTGGCAAAATCACGGTTCCGAACGTAGTCGGATACCTTAAAATGAAAATGTTTTATGTTTTAATGTATTTGTAATTGCTTGATAATAAATGCATCATTTGATATTATAATATTTGTGGCAATTATTATTATTATTATTGTATCTTGTGTTTTGCTTTAAACGCTGTTTTAAAAGTGTTAGTTTTTTTTTAATTTTTAATTTTTTTTATTTTAGTTCTGTAGATAAGTATGTATTCCGTATTTATTATTTAGTTATAATAAATGTCACTCAACAGGTATAGTGGTTAGCGACGTTGACCGTGGTGCCGTAGGGACTGGGCTCGAATCCCGGAGAAGACATGGATGTTTGTAAATGTGTAGTGCCTTTGCGGCTTGGGGGTACTCTAAATAGCCGTCGAGCCGCAAGTCCTCTCGTGTGGTTGGTGGAAGGGGAGGAGAGGTGGGAGGCCCCTGACCACCCCCAGGTGCCCTACCTCAAAATTGGGGTGGAAACGAGCCAAATCGTACTGTCACCTGCATGGTGCTGAAAGCTAAGGCTAACGACAGGCGTAAAAATTCTAGCCTTTAGCCGCGATGAATTTTGCGGACTTCGTCAGGCAGGTGGCATTAGTCACAACAACAGTTATAATAAATATTGTAGACCTTTTTCTTGCTAGCAGAGGAGCTCACAAGAATTTTTAAGGAGGGGTGAGGGGCGAAAGTCTAGCAATCTCGTATTATACCCCAAAACGCAACCAAACATTTTTTTTTATTTTGATTTTGCCGATTATTGGGAACAAAAAAAACAGTAAAAGATAAATTACTAAATAATATTAATTCGCATTAATTAATAAAAAAACTATATTAATAACAAATATTTGATTAAATTTTACGTACTATATAAAAGGAATTATAATCAATCGGGAGAAAAGTAAATGGCTATGGAGGAGGGTCCGGACCCGTGCCCCCCCCCCCTTGTGTTCGCCACTGACACTAGGTGGACCGCAGCACCTTGAAAAACTTAGAAGTAGCCCTTACCTTTTAAAATGTCCACCCCTGGTGTAAAACATGCATATTGTTGTATTTTCATTAGTTTTTTAAAATGGAGCGCACTGCTTACAAATTTTTACTGTTCGTATTTATAATTTTGTTTTCTTGTCACATGTGCCTCTGCCGAAGCATATTGAGTTAAAAAGTATATTGTATTGTACATTGCCGATTATATACTGTAATTTTAAAGAAAGTCTGAAAGTATGTGGGAAAAACGAACTTTTTAACAGCTAAATACCGTAAAATCGGGCGTATAGCGCACGCTGCAATACAACTCGCACCTATAATTTCAAGTTGTAGCTTTTAATTTTTAGATATATTCGCCGTATAACCCCCCCCCCCCCCGTTTTTACGACTAAACCTGAAATATACTCGCAATGCTCTTATGTTTTGAAGTCATTAATTTGAGGTATTGTTCCGAAGGACTTTAGAAAAAAATAGTATACTTCTAGAACTATATAGAACCCTTTAACTTCATTAAGAATGTCATTTTTTTTTTAAATAAACAGTATTTCTATCTATCTAGAAGTTATTATTTATCTATATGCCCGTCCTTTTTTTTTTCCAATTCCTACACACACACACACTATTAGCTCACAATCTCTATATATATTTATTTGTGTAGAATTTTCAATCGTTACTAAAATACATTTTAAAGCGCTCAATTGAGCTAAAATTTTATATGCAGGTTTATTTTGGATGGCAATACAATAATATAAAAATAATAATAAAAATTAATTGATTAAAACTAATTATTTAAAGAATTACAAATACACACACACACAACCACGTTGGCATCATTTTTGGTGACTTAGCGACTCTTTTGGCGGCTTGTGTCAAAACTTCAAAAGATTTTTTTCTCACGTGTTAAAGTATTCAGTTGAAATGAAATTTATGTACACGATTGTTTTGGATGACAATGCGATACTTTAATGATAATTAATAAAAATTAATGACCACTTAATGTTGTGATTCTGTCCTATGTATATACATATTTATATTAATTGTAACTATTTAATAAAAAGTAGCTAAAATAAAGTGTTTCTTTGTTGATCTAAGTAGGAATTGACTTTTTTTTTTATATATATTACTTATTTTAATCTTTAAAGTTTACATTTTTATACAAAGCATATAACGCATACCCGTAAATTTTGATCCTATTGTTTGAGTTAAAAAGTGCTCGTTATGCGCCGGATTTTACGGCAATTAAATTATAAATAATGCTAAATCTTCAGAAACTTTTACATATTTTAATACAATTTGTTAATAAAAAATAATTTACGTTGATTGGGGTTGAATTACTTATAAGGGTCTAATTGACCCCTATCGGCAGATTTAGATATGTTCAAAATCAGGCTGTTCCAGTGTTAGTTAAAAGTAATGCATTTGTACCAATTTTTTAATTTTATGCAATGACAAGGCACCTTAATAAATGTATCTATTTTACATAATGTAAAGGAAATTGTTCAAATCTCAAAAAGGAAAAAGTATTCGTAAAAATCATCTTCATCGTAATTAACTGTAAATAAGTTTTGAGCCAATCTGTCATTAAATGAGTCTATGTGAATAATTAACTCACCCAATTAACAATTTTCCTTTTACAAATATGCGACAAAAAATGCACAAAAACATAAACATGTGGAACTTTCCTTCTATAAATCAGAGAAACGTATATCACACAAAGGAAATGTTTCAAGATTTCAGTCCACATAACAAATAAATTTTGATTTTTTTACTGGAAGAGAGTTTTAGTCTTAAAGAATAAAAATGCCAAAATCTAAAGAGAAGCAAAATAAGTACCAAAGCATTACAGAATTTTATGACGGAAAATCGATTTTTATAACGGGAGCTGCTGGTTTTCTTGGTGCGGTAAGTAAAGCCATTTTTGTAATAGTATATATGTTACCGGCAAAGTATGAAATCCGGCATTCTGTAGAATGCCTAGGCATTTTATACAATGCCTAAAACTAGCCGGCAATGTATGAAATGATTCTTATTTCACACAGTGCCTAATGAGAAACCGGCAAAGTATGAAATACATCTCCAATTCGCTTCGAATATTGCACGAGATTTTTAACGCATGCTTCAGGCTCGGAATTTGTCAGTTGCACATTGTGGTTTGTTCGGGAGTGTCAAAATACTCAATTTTACTTCAACATGTTCAGCGAAAAAATTAGTTTTTTCTTGTGCTGCATGAAAATGGAGAAGCAAGTTGTAGTGTTGGAGAAGGAATCATAGTCTATAGCAGAAAAAAAAATAAATAAATAAAAGTGAACTCATGAAAATAAGTGAAAATAAAAGTAAACGCATGTAACCTGTTAAATAAGGCGTCAGTACTTTACAGATTGGTTCCCAACCACCGGTCCGTGGATCAAATGGTATCGGGCCACTCAAGGAGTATTAAATTATTTCCATTTTATTTACTGGAGTGCATTTCTCTAATGTTTGTTTGACTTTCCATTTCAATCACTTGATATTTCATGTAAAATCACTTTATATTCATTTTTTGGATTAACTAAATTTTATTCTGAAAAGGCATGTTTATACATAAATACAATTAAATTATTAAATCAAAACAATTAAAAATATAAACAACGTCCCACCCTCAGCAGACCGTGGTAATATTATCAAGCGTTGACTGGTCCACGGAGTTAAAAAGGTTGGGAATCACTTCTATACAATATTATATCATGAATTCTGAGTTATTGTAAGTGAAGCTCATTTGGCTATTGGACACGGAGGAGGTGGTAGAATTCTAAAAAAACTTTCAACCAAATACAAAAACGTTACACGCTATGATATGGAACTGTACATCCCCTTTTTTGGGGGGCCCATTGACAGAAAAAACAGAAAAATTATTTAAAAAAAAAGGCATTGTTGTGAAATTTATGATTTTTTTCTGAATGCCAATATTTTGGCACTTGTAACGAGTGAAAAAAATGGTTCCTATCGACTTGGAACTTCTGAATTAATTTTAAAACTACTGTATACGAAATTACAATTTACTTTGTGCCTTAAGAACTTACTTAGAATCAAATATATTCCTGAACATGAAATTCCTCATCTGTCAGTTGCAATTACTCATTCCAATGGAAGCGGCGAAGGATTCTTCAAATGTATGTGTAAAACAATGTAGCAAAATAAGAATGTGTGAAAAATGTAATGAAATGTAATTCAAAATGCCACTCAAGCCTACCATGTTGCAATAAGTAGATTAATTTTAAGTTCTTATTTTTTATTTGAAAATTTCGTTTTCCTTAATAAGAAAGACATCAATTTTGTTTGGTACAACTTTCTTTTCCCTTTATGTATTTTAAATAATTTTTTAATGGTACTCTCATTATTTTGTAAGAATAACATTTGTAATTTTTAGAAATGTACGTCATTCATATAGTAACCTTAACATGACCTTATTTCATACTTTCCCTAAACAGCTTTAGTCATTCTATACAGTGCCTAGGCAAATTATGAAATAATCCTCTTATTTCATACTTTGCCTAAAACCGTCCGGCATTCTATACAATGCCTAGGCATTCTATAGAATGCCGGCATTTCATACTTTGCCGGTAACATATATAGCCATGCTTTCAAATGTGCTCAAAATAATCTGTTATTTGATATGTGTTTGTATGTGTTATCGTTAAATCGCATAATTCAGTTATTTCACAGTGTACTAAATATTTTATGAAGTATAACTGGCCCAGTCAATTAAATTATTATGAACAAATGGATTAGTAATAAAGAAAATCAAATACAGTGGGCCACAAAATTGTTCGTACACTTGCAATTTTATATAAAATTTAATGTTTTCTACTAATAAAAATTAATATTTCGGAATTGTAATTTTACTATATCCGCAACTTGTTCTGAACTAAATATGATATGATGAATTTTTTAAAAATAGTATAACTATTATTTTTAAAAATTAAT
>BMAV01021694.1:273351-288073 GCA_019973955.1 Trichonephila inaurata madagascariensis
ATTAATTTTTAAAAATAATAGTTATACTATTTTTAAAAAATTCATCACATCATTTAATTCAGAACAAGTTGCGGATATAGTAAAATTACAATTCCCCGAAGTATTAATTTTTATTAGTAGAAAACATTAAATTTTATATAAAATTGCAAGTGTACGAACAATTTTGTGCTCCACTGTATATTTATTGGTTAATTAAAAAGAATTAAATGTAACTCAACTGGAAGAGAGAGAAAACGATCTTCTTTGCGTCATAACGTGATCAAATTTTTACATCATAGTTTTAAAAATTACTGGTAGGTATTCCAATTCTTCATCCAGGAGAAAAATATTACAATCAAGATTGAAGAGTAAACAAATTTTTAATAAGCTTAAAATTGGAGATAATGTTTTGAATAATTTTAAATGAACTTTTAATTGCTGAATTATCTGGTTCATTTGTTAGTCAATATATATATATATATATATATATATATATATATATATATATATTATTTAAATCAAAGATAAGAAATTTTTTACGATGTTGTGGAAGGATGTCCGCAAAATCGGTTCTTAGCAAGTGAGTGAATATTAACGTCGCACTGTTCAGCTACACGAGGGCTTTCGGCGACGGATCTCGTAATTTTGAACCATGGTCAAGTGACGAGGACAACACCTTAGCTGGCAACCTCCTTTTCCTAATTACCCCCCCACCCCCCCCCGGGGGGGGGGACGTTTGAGCTTTCGACAAATTTAACGTGCATCTCTCCCCTACACGGCGAGTCTTTAGTGACACTGGGCTCGAACTCGTAACATGCCAGCCACGATCCAATACCTTGACCACTAGGTTACCACATCAACCTGGTTCTTAGCGAATCTCTATTCAATAGAGGAAAAAATGCTTGTCAAAGTTCAAGTCTATAGGTCTAATAATTTAGGAGATGTTTCTTTCTTTGTGTTATACACATAAATGTGTGTGTGTATGAATAGATCTTTATAACTTGTTTCTGCAGTTTCCCTTTGGAATTTGTTTCCTCAAAATCCTTTCTTAGTGGAATTCTTTACATAACAAAAGAAACATGACTACCAAATTTCAATTTTGTTGGTCTAATATTTCGGGAAATTTCTTAATGAATGAATGGGTCTCTTTTTTCTTCTCTATATATTTACTAGCAGTTACCCCCATCGGCTTCGCTGGGTATTTCATGATGTTGTATAAATGTATGCTGTTTATATCTGTATAAATTATTGATATCTAAGTCCTAACTTTCAGAATTTGATTGTATTGAAAAATATACTATACTTGTTCGCCTTTTGATATAGAATGGACATAGCTAATTAATTTCTTCTAATAATCTTTAAAATTGAAGTAGAATGATTTTTTGCGCTCTCGTAACCCAATAACTAATTGAATTTCCGCAAAACCAACTTTCAGTGGATCAGTACTCCACAAAATAAACGAGCGTGAAAATTTCACAAGTCTTAATCTAATAGAATGTAAACGGAATTTTTATTACCAATACGGCCTGTGTGAAATCTTTGTGAGTCGATTTCCAAGAGAACCGTTTTTAGCGGATTTCAATTCAACAAAAGAAACATGCAAGCCAAACTTTATTATTATAGTCTTAGTAGTTCGAAAATGGGAATTTTTTTGTCAATAAGCCCCAATATCCCCCCCCCCTTCACTTCCTATATCATTTCTCAATTCAGAACTCATTTACAAATTAATAAACTGAGTCTAAAATAAATGATGTGGTGACGAGTATATTTCTCAATTAAACAAAATATTTATTAAGCTATTTACATGGATGCATCAAAATGAGGTATTTATCGCGCACTCACAAAGCTCTCTGATCCCTCCAAACGCTTCAGGAGGAATTTTTTATTTCCTTTTTTAGAGAATTTCACCTCCCTCCGTTGCCACAGTCGAGAAGAGAAAAGCCGGGCGTGTTTCCGTCATCTGCTCATACACTCTCCTCTCCGCACACTCCCCTCTCGCTGCATTCGAAGCAACCTCGCTATCCACAAGAGTCGATTCCGGTAAAATCCATTCTTAGTGGATCTCTATTCAACAAAATACACATGCTTAACAAATTTCAAGTATGTGGGTCTAACAATTCATAAACAGGAATTTTTTCCTATGACTCTCCTTGATCTCTCTCACCTCCCTTGGGGATCAAGTTTCGAAAAACTCTTTTAGAGGAACTTTATTCCAAGAAAGGAACATGCCTACCAATTTTCAAGAAGGTAGGTCTAATAGTTTAAAAATGAAATATTTATCTATTACGTCCCTTAATCCCTCGCTCCACCCCTTGAGGGATCAATTTTAGCAAAACCCAATTTGTAACGGATTTGTACTCTATGGAAGGAAACTGCTTACCAAATTTCCAGAATATACATCCAGTAGTTTAAAAATGGAAATAATTTTCCTTGCCCTTTAATCCCCTGTAATACCCTTTTGGGGTCGATTCAGTAGCGGATTTTTACTTTATGCAAGGAATCCGCTTACCAAAGTTCAAGACTGCAAGTCTAAAAATGGAAATAATTATCAATAACACCTCTTATTCCCCGCAACCCCAAGTACGGGGTCTATTTTCGTGAAAACCATTTTGTAGTGCATCTCTACTCTATAAATAGAATCTGCGTATCAAATTTCAAAACTGTATGCCCAGTAGTTTAAAAATGGAACAAATTATCTGTAACACCCCTTATTTCCTCGTAAAGCCCCTTGGGGTTCGATTTTCGCAAAATTTATTCTTAGCGGAACATGCCTGCCAAATTTCATGCCTGTAGGATTAATAGTTCCGAAGATATCGTGACGAGTGAATGAATCAGAGTCGCTCTTTTCTCTTTTATATATATAGATATACGAGAGCTGTTTTTTAAGTAAGGTCCGTCTGTGTTTTTAAAAAAAGAACGACAGTGTTTTGTTTCAAAAAATCTTTTTTTTTAGGACTGTACACATTTTTGCCTATTTTTCTACACAGTTGCCGAGTTTATTAATGCACTTTTCATACCTTACAACGAAGTTTTGAAAACCCTCTTCCGAAAAGTATGCCGCCTGGTCGGACAGCCAAGACTTCACGTCCGCTTTCACTTCTTCATTGCCACTGAAGCGTTTCCCGCCAAGACTGTGTTTGAGGTACCGGAAAAGGTACCTCAAACACAGTCTTGCTTGTCACACAGATTCAACTGGTTGCATCAAATCATCAGTGATTACATAAGGCCGACACCTGAGCGTTCTTTGTCATGTGCGTTTGTTCACACATCTTTAAACTTCCTGACCCATTTTCGAACTTTACTATCATCAACTTTTGTTGCGTGACGATGGATGTCTGCAGCCGCAGTCAAAAAACAGATAACAGACCGCATCTCCCACTTGAGGGGCGATTCAAACATTTTAAAGACGCACAGCAAAGCTTACACCAGTGCTTCTCAAACTTTCCATATTTGCGACCCAACATTGAATAAGAATTTCCATCGCGTCTCCCTTCCGCACAATAATGATGTTTTGAATTCAATAATACGCAAAAGCTACAATACAATTTTAACCTCTTAATTTGTCAATGGTTCTCGCTCAGCAACGTCATAGATAAAATTTTTTGCGTACTTCAGTACTACTCAACTTTCACTATTGGCGACCCATTATTCAATCATAATTTTCATCGTCCCCCCCCCACACACAAGAACAATATTGAATTAAATAATACTACATTTTGACACTAAATCTACAGCACGGCATTAACCTCTTAAGCGCCATCGACGTTGATAAACGTCTCGCTCAACCAAAGTCATAATTGCCACGGACGTATATATATACATCATTCCGAAGTATGTTATTTTCAGTGCACAGCTATCCATAAAATTATTCCGAAATCTTTGGAATGCAATAAAAGGACTTTGACAGAGTTTGCGAAGAATTCACTTATTTCAGAGGATTTGCTTATTTATTCCTTTTCTTCCTCACCCCCTTTCCATCACATGCGCCACATAACGTGTTTATGTGGAAAATAAAGTCATTGGCGAGCGAATTGCGTAATTTTTTTAATCCGCAGTTAAGTGCTTAATTATAAACAGTACAAATTATTAAGATAAGTGTTAATTTTTGTATATAATTTAATATGTGACAAACACATGGGGTCACTGGTAATTACATTAAACATGTTCTTAACTTAGTATTGTTTAATTAATTATAAAATACATTGTGCAGTAATGATACATTTATAAGTGTATCACATCAGTGTAAATGTGTATTTTATTTTTTATTATGTCAAAATGGGGTTTTTTTCGTTTATTTTCAGTAAATTAATAATTATTTAAAAACTTTTGTTTTCGACTTTTCAATATGCTCGCACCCCCTCGTAGAGTTATCACGCCCCCCTAGGGAGTGCGTCCCACAGTTTGAGAAATGCTAACTTACACTAAAGCTGCAGAACTGGAAATGGCGCGAATGTGTTCTCAAAGGATGCTGGTCAGTGACGCAGAGACTCGTTGCGGCGAACGCGTGAACTATTAAACTATACGCGCCAAAGGACAATACTTAAAAAAATAGCCCTCGTAAATGTATGATATATCTATCTGACTATATATATATATATATACACTGCTGGCCACCGTAAATGCAACACCTAGAAAGACAAGAGATAACACAACAAAATTTATTTTGTAGATAACATGTTGACCAAGTATCAAATGATTAAATTTATAGACTTCTGTGAAGAGTGATTCCTGCCAGAATCAGTAGCCAGAGTAGCCGCCATTGTTGGAGATCACCGCTGCCATACACCTCGGCATTGATTTAAAGACACTTTGGATGGGTTCTTGGGGTACAGCAGACCAAGCAGCTTCCACACGTTGCCAAAGTTGATCTGGTGTGGCAGTTGGGGGTGTAATCTGGGTCAATCGTTGATCAACTATGGACCAAATGTTTTCTATCGGCGAAAGATCCGGAGAACGAGCCGGCCAGGGAAGCAATTCAATCTGGTGATTGACGAAAAACCTTTGGACAATGCGTGCCACGTGTGGTCGCGCATTATCCTGTTGAAATATGGCTGTGGCCAAGCCCTGAAGGTAAGGAAGGGCAACTGGCTTCAACACCTCGGAGATGTAGGGCTGGCTGTTTAAAGTACCAGCAATGCGTACTAAAGGAGAGTGCGAATGTGATATCCAATACCACCCCATACCATAATACCCGGTGCAGGACCAGTGTGGTGGTGCATAACGCAGCTCTTCAGCATCCTTTCTCCACGGTGTCTCCAGACTCGAATCCGACCATCGTGGTGTTGCAGAAAGATGCGTGACTCGTCAGTAAAGACATCATTCCATTCTGCCACCCACGTCCTTTTTTCATCGCACCATTGGCGGCGGAGACGTCTTTGGTTCTGCGTCAAGGATAGACCAAGCAATGGACGTCTTGCGCACAGACCACTCTGCTGTAAACGGCATCGAATGGTACGCGCAGACACTGAATGATGCGTTAGAGACTCAATGTGCTGTGCTATGGTTCGTGGTGTGACTGAGCGATCCATCCCAGCAATGCGCACAATTTGTCTGTCCTCACGTGAAGTGGTGCACTGAGGTGGATGCGATCGACCACGTCAGTTTGTCGTACCCTCCTGCATCCAACGGTCACATATCCGCATTACAGTTGTTTAGTTTCATCCAACACGACTACCGATTTCCCTGAAAGATAATCCACAATCTCGGTAGGCCACTATTCTTCCTCTGTCGAATTCGGATACTTGATCAAAAGCTGATCGCTGTTTTCTATCGTTTTTTGAAAAAAAAGCACAAGAAAAACAGAATTGCCGAACTTGAAATCGTCGAAATCTCCAAGCCTTAAATAGCGCTTCGAGGTGGCGCCACAGGCGCGCGTGATGCGTGTCTGCGCTGAAATTCTAATCATTTGCATATCTCACCGTCGCTAATGCATGTTGTAAATTTCATGTTATTTGCATGCTTCCTTCAGGTTGTTGCATTTATGGTGGCCAGTGTGGCCACAGTGTATATATATATATAAGTAAAACTATATATATATATATTTTTACTTTTATTGTGTGTGTGCCTTAATTTTCTTAACTCTTTCATGTGCGCTATTTATCAAAAATAATGCACTAGAGGGAAATAATTACAAATATTTTACATAAACCTCTCAGAACTATAGTTATTGAACTGAAGCTTGTACATATGAATAATTAAACACCTTTTCATATAAAGGGTGTCGAAAGTTTTAAAAAATATGAGGCATATATTTTGTACCACCACGTTTCAAGCAGCATGAAAGTTCTGGAAACATGATTTTTTTCTTTCCTATGCCCAATGTGGAGCTTTGCAGACACAACAAATCCATTCTGTACGAACTCGGATTGCTTTGAATTTGGGAAAATAAATAAATGTGTGCACTTCTTAAAATCTTATACTGTTATTCGTCCTATAAATTAAAACATTTTCAGTTTTTCCTAATCTAATATTTTAAGCTGAGTTTTAGTTTAGTCCTAATTTTTACTTGATGTTATAGTTTCAATTTAAGTATTCAATACTACACATTATTTTATTTTACTTAGTTTTTATTTAGTCAACATACATAATAAGTGTTTAGTTTATTTTTTACTGAATACGAGCTATAGCTCATTCAGGACATGTGTGTGTGTGTGTGTGTGTGTATTTTAAAAAATGCAATTTACATCAAATCTATATGGCACAATAAACTAAATTATATTAATAATAATTCTGCGAAAAAATAAGTGGAATGCATTTTGTATTTGTAAAGAAGATGGCCTTCAATAGCGTGCCGGTTCATTTTTTGAACTTTTCATACTAGCCATGCATAAGTGTGATACTAATTATTGTAATATTGACTTATTCAGTTCCATAATAAGTGCACTTACCTGATTTGTATCAAATATCACAAGAATCACTTTCTTTTACTCTTAAAAATACACAATACAGTCACTTTCAAAAAATACCACTCAACAGACTCACAGCTGATCAAAGAATGAACTACTACATAAACCCATTACATACAATTAGCTTCTGACATGTGTTGGAAACTTGAGTAAGTGCCTTGAGTTGACTTATGTGGTGGTTCAGAGAATGTACCCCCTAGTATCAATTTCTGAGGCATTCAAACAAGTGGTACGTTTTACGTACCACCATACAATGAGCAAATAAGAATTTGTGGCTCTACATATGTACCTCCAAGCATGAAAGTTAATCAAGGAAGAGAGCAAAAAAGTGACAAATTCGGTGCGCAATAGTCCCGCATGAGCAAAAAATAGAGAAAACACGTGTAACAAATCACATTTCGAAAAAAAATGAAGAAAAACACTTGTTGCTTAAGAGGGCTATGTAAGGTAAAATAATATCAAATCAAATTCTTCTCCATAAAGTACATTTGGAACTCGTGAAGTATAACTACTGTTAGAATTGATTGGGAAAATGAATGTAAGGAGTTAAGTTCATGAAACCAACATTAATAGCATATCGTCGGCCTAATTATCAGAATGCGTAACTCCACAAAGGAACTAAATTTGATATAGGAATGCTACGCGCCAAGCGCTGTTTGACGCGATTCCTTAATCGTGCCAAACAGCGCTCGGCGAAAAAGGTCTAAATTAAAATCGAATTTCGAATCCGAATAAATCGAAAATTTAAATTTGAGAATTCGAATTAAAGTCGTCAGCAATTAACAGAGTAGACGCGAGGAAAAAACCTATAAACATTAACTCTAATATGCTTTATTCCCATGGCAACCATATTACCACACGATAAAAATATCCAGATAACCATATTGTAACGTTATCATCCATCTTGGAAAACATAAACAAGAACTCTTGGCGCGTATATCAAATTAGCACCCCAGAAGGAGTTACGCATTCTGATAATTAGGCCGACGATATATTTAAATCAAAACAGCACAGCAGAAACATATTAAACGCTCTTCACATTCACCATATTTTTCAAAACAAAACATTTCAGCTTTTTTTCCCCTCTCTTACTTCTGTTGCCACTCCGGAACAGAGAAAATTACCTCTCATGAAGTAGATCATGACGCAACATTGAGAAAGCATTTATTATCATCTGCCGTTTATTAGCCGGACAATGTGGCAATAAATACAGCAAAATTCAATCCGAAAGCCTTATTAACCTATTCCACCACACTTCACGGCCATTACATTTTGTCCTATTCTGGCTTCTTTACTTTGTAATAACGTACTCTCGAATAAATCAAGAATTTGTTTTGAATTGGAGTCTTAAACCAATGCACCTATTTTTGTCGCAATTAGATAACATATTTTATGTCTTGGAATGTACGTCTAAAAACATATCTATCAATGTTTTTAAAACAAAATGTAGGTTAGGTTAAGTATATATAAAAACAAGTAATGTAAAGAAGTTTTTTTAAGTCAATCCTATTTAGGTCATCAAAGAAAAATTTTATTTTATTTACTTTTTATTAAAAAACTACAATTAATATAAATATGTATATACATATATGACAGAATCACATTAAATGGGAAAAACACCTTTTAAATTAACATTAAAAACTTTTTAACAATATTAAATTTTTAATAAAAGTTGAAAAAAGGGAAGAAATTATCTTAAAACCTGTGTAAAAGGAATGCTGACAACTAACTAACACATGATTATTCTTGGTTAAGTTAAATCTTCATCACAAATTTAACAAAAGCTGTTTTATCCAATGACGCTGCCATCTATGGGAATAATACCGGCTGAAATATATCTCAAAATATTATCAATTAATTAAATTTAATTATAATGAATTAAAATATTTGAAAAAAACTGTATTAATATCAAGTGTCATCCACTACAAGTTTAAAAAAAAAGCATTTGAACTTGATTGGATGAATAAAAAGAATTTTACAAACGATTTACAATTTGAACAAATATATAAATAAATATATGTAGGGAGAGTATGAACTAATAGTAGAGAAATTGAAAAAAAAGTAGACATCGTTTTTTGTTTTGCTCTTATTTACTTAGATTTGTTTATTCCATTTCTTATTTATTATTAAAACCTGTTTATAATACATGTCATCAGGTTCTTCTAGAGATCCTTCTCCGATGCTTTCCAGGAATTCAAGCCATATATATTCTTCTGAGGTCGAAAAAAGGAGTAAGCCCACAAGAACGGAGAAAAGAAACTTTCAGCAAACAAGTATGAACAAACTATTTATTTTCATCAATTAAGTGGTAGAAATCAGGATATCTACATTTCTTGTACCATTTATCATGTAGTTACAAAATACCCATTCATTTATTATAGCTCTTCGATGAACTGAAAAAGACAAATCCGAGCGCTTTAGATAAAGTTCATGTTGTGGCCGGAGATATAGCTCTGCCTAATATGGGAATGAGCGAAGAAGATTTACTAAAAGTAACAGAAAATGTAACGATGGTCTTTCACTGTGCAGCATGCATCAGTTTCTTCAAGCCATTGAGGTATACTTATCTCTTTACAAATGTAAAAACTTATAACTTGAAATATTTCTGAATTGTAACATTGTAACAGCATTGTAGCTTTATATTATCTAAAAACATATAACCAAAGAACCATTAGAAAATTGTATGTTATAATGTCGAATATACATAAATTTTCCTTACAATCTTAGATTTTAATAATTTTAAAATTGTTGTTATTCTTTTTAATACCACCCAATCCACGGTGCCAGATCGAAGAATACAAAATTCATCATGGCGTGGGGCTTGTTTACGTCTGTCGTTATCCGTAGCTTTGAGCACCATGGTGACATAACGTCTTGCTTACATTTCACCCGAATTTTGATGAAAAACGTCCTTGGAAGCTGTGAAATTGCCCCCCTGGGGTGCCCTTCTCCTTGATTATCTGCGTGAGCTAAAGGTGTAGGGTTAACAAAAGAACTAGTCGTATCCATATTCTTAATATGGCTTTATTAAGAACTTAAACGTTTAACAGATTAGATGATAATAATATATGTGAGAGAATCTACGATGACAAAACACACAATATAAATAATACCGAAATAACGTAACTCGGACCACTATCAATATCTAACCCGCCTAATCTCAATTCCAATAATATCACAAGTCCTAATATTAAATACTAAATCCTACCTTGATCCGATCGCCGATCTAATCATAAGGGAGTTGCGTCTTTACTCGAATGCAATAGTATTCACCTTGACCTAATGGCTCTATCTTCGGGATAACCTCTGTTGACTGTCACTTCACAATCGTACCAATCTCTAGCATAACATTCCCCAAATTGCCACCCCGCTTACTTAAACTTCTGATATTTAAAAGCTATCTAATTTGCATCTTATATTCACGTTTCACTTCTTGGGTTTTGGTTGGAAAAAGAGTTGCCATTAATCCTGGCCTCAAAAGAACCCAAAAGACATGTTAATGAAAAGACGCGTGAGCCCGTCACAAAGCTCAGGGGGCTTCCCGCTTCTTTTCCCCTTTTAATGAAAGAAATGAAAGGTGTTTCATTAAAATACTATCGATGAAACCTCCACATTAAATGTAAATTTATGTGCAAAATTCGCTTATTGATTACTTTTATTCACATGCATGAGATATTTAGGCATTTCTACAAGTTATTATCAAAGTAATGTGTGGAAACACTTTAGATTTATAAATAAACCTTTATTGGTATAGTGTAGGACAGAGGTGGCGAACCTTCATGGATCTAAGTGCCATTTTTTCTAAAGAAGTCTTCAATGAGGTACAGAAGCGCCACCAAATAATTTTGACTTGTGATTATTGGGAAAATAATAAAACTAATTACTAAGAGCACAAACCTGTTTATTTACTGCGAAAAAATTCCTTTTGTACTGTATAATTGTAAATGTTTTAATTATACGTGCAATTCAAATTAAAGTAACATTAGTGACTTCTGTTATTGCAGATTGTGTGAATGTGGATGACAAATAACTTATATTAGGATTGTAAGATATTACTTTTAGTAGAAAGTATGCTCAATAGGAGTCATCTGGCAATCGGTTTTTAAGCAATTAATTATTTTTGTTGTGGTTCACTTTTTTGACAAGTGGATTTGCGATGTGTTTCGAAATGCCGTTTTACAGACGATGTTCTGCATACCACTATTCCAGAACATAAAACAAACACCTTTTTGTCGCCTTTACTAATAATGCCTTATTCCTAGAGTCCCCAAATTTGAAATTCTCTGTTACGCTTACTATCTTGCCCTTTTTATTTTTTTTCACTGAACTAGCCATGTTAAATAACACTTAAAAATCATAAATATAATACAAATAAACTTTAAAAATACAGTTGTGTCAATGAAATTGACTATGATATACGTAGACAAACTTTTCAATTGTATATAGTCCACGACATAACTAAGGCAAGACAATAACAAACGAGTGTGCTCCCCGCCGCCCCATGACCGGTCACTCGCATTTGTTCGTAATACTTCGTAGTGAACTTTGTTACTTTGAAATAAAATGCAAACTGTTTTGATCCCTGGCGTGCCCAAAATATTGTGTCGTGTGCCATGAATGGCACGCGTGCCAATGGTTCGCCATCCCTGGTGTAGGACCATCTTTTTCATGTAATACTGTTTGAATTCGCCTAAGAATCGACTCATACAAGTGCTCAAGAATGTTTAGAGAAATATTCTTCATGGAGATATTGGGAAAGTTCTGGGAGAGGTGCCTGTAAAGGATATCTATTCTATTTTGAACGCTCTAAAATAGACCATAATGGTTCAATTATGTTATCGGATGACTGTGCTGACCAAGGTAAATGTTTAACTTCATCTTCGTGCTCATCCAACCATGATTGGGCAAGTCCCGTTACATGGATTATCATTCTGGAAAATTCCATCTCCCGCAGGAAACAAAGTTCACGACTAATTCAGCAAAAGTCCTCGACCCGACTGCCCACATCGGGAAAGATCCATTTCTATGCTTGACAGTTGGAAAGAGACAATCACGATCAAATGTTTGTGGAGGTGTGCACCCTTCCTGTTGTAGGGAAGACATGAGTGTGAAAGACAATTTATCAGACTATGTTACTTTTTTTCCACCTATCAATTCACCAGGTTTTGAAAGTGTGATACCACTGTAGACGCTGTTTGTCATTTAGATCTGTTACAAGTGACTTGGGAATCGCTTCTCTGCCGTAAATGCTCTGTTTCTGAAGGTTATTTCTAACTGTAATCCAGTGTTTCTCAAACTGTGGGGAGCGCCCCCCTAGAGGGGCATTATAAGCCTACGAGGGGGGGGGCGAGCATATCGACAAGTCGAAAACATATATAAGATTATTTACAAAAATTACTAAGTTATTGAAAGTAAACAAACAATATATATTGACATAATAAAAAATAAAATACACATTTACACTGATATAATACACTTATATAAATGTATCAGTAATGCACAATCTATTTTATAATTAATTATTTAACAATACTAAGTTAAAAACAAGTTAAATAATTATCAGTGACCCCATGGGCATGCCGTGTATAAAATTATATACAAAAATTAACACTTATCTGGATAATTTGTACGGTTTATAATTAATCCCTTAAAATACTGATTAAAAGTTACTCGATTCGCTCCCCAATGTCAACCTTTTAACACGTAGTCTAGTGTATGTGGTGTATTGGGGAAGGGGAAGGGGTAAATAAGAAGAGAAGAGGAATAAATAAGCAAAAAAAAATCCTCTGAAATAAGTAGATCCTTCGCAAACACTGTCAATGGCCTTTTATTGCATTCCAAAGACTTCGGAATAATTTTATAGATGGCAGTTTACAGAAAAGTTCGTGCTTCGGAAAGACGTAAATATACGTCTGGGGCAATTAACTCACTGACTGAGTGAGATATTTATATACGCCGGTGGCAATTAAGAGGTTAAAATCGAAATGTATGTTTAGCGTTAAAGTACAGTGTTATTGAATTCAATACATTGTTATTGTATGGAGGGGGGGGGGCGCAATAGAAATTATGATTGAATATTGGGTCGCAAGTATTGAAAGTTTGAGAAACACTGCTGTAATCATTGCCTATGGGGAATCCAGATGCTGGTTGAGCTCTGAGGTCACTTTTTAGGCATTATAACTCGCTTGAATATCCGCGGGGTTTCTTTCACTGAGCTTCTCTTTCCGTCCGCTATTTTGCTTAGCCAAACTTGTCTTGCCACGCAGCCCATATATTCTGTCATGACTTTAGACACCATATATCTAGAAACGCCTACACGTTGGGATTATTCTGTCATACTTGCTTCAGCTAGTCAGGTTCCAAGAATTTGGCCTTTTTGAAAAAAAAATCCAAGACTTCCGGAGCTTCAATTAAGTTACCACATAGTACCAGCATATATACATCTCTATTCATAAAAAAACTTGTAACTTATTCACTGGCGTTTCCATTATATTGATAATCACCTGCACATTACCATGGCAAAACTGTCCTCAAAGTTGTAAAACAATCACGGAATTGAAAGTTTTTGTCATCAGACTTGGACACCCTTTTAAATTAATCTCTGTGTCTGTATCTTCTTCCCTTCTTCTTAACACTGCAAGCGGATTGGGGTACATTCGTTTTGAAATGGGCTCAATTCATGTGACGTCATAGTCACATGATAGTGAAAGCCACGTGATTCTAGCCACTCATACGACGTCATAGTCACACGATAAAAACTGTCTAGTGTTTCCAGCTAATCAGTTCACGCGCTCCGGTGTTGCCAAGTTTTGCTCTTTGCAGAAACTTTCTCTTAAAAAGTACATATGTATACAAAATGCATTTTATTTACAAGTATACACATAAAATATGATTTTTTTTATTTAAAAAATCTTTTTGAAGAATTTTTTTCCTAACATTTAAACATCTTTACCCAAATATAAAATTTGAAATTTTATCTGAGTTTTACAAATAGAACAACAAGTACAATTAATTTAATGTTCGTTTTGAATTCAATGGAAAACACGTGTTTGTTTTTATCATGTGACTTCATGAATTGAGCCCCTTGATGTAATCATATAACTTATTTTATGTTTCGCTTACCAAATATTGACGAATGTATGAAATATATTCAATACTAAAACATATAAAAAATTATTATCTGCAAATTATTATCTATTATGCATGGATATCTTTCAAATGGAATAGCATGCTTTTTTAGTTAAAAGACCTTTAAGTGGTACTACTTCAGGCCATTTGGAATTTTGATCAATTGAGCTTAGACTGCACTTATGTTTTCTTCCCGAATACGTAACAATTCCTTTCTCTCTCTACAATTAAATCTACATTAACTGTATGAAAATGATTTAAGACTTTAACCACAGATATAGTGAGAGTTTTATCAGATTGCAATTCCGGGCTTCTAAATCAACATTTTCCGCATGTGTTCTACACTAATTCTCTACATCTTTTGAAACATTTGGTCAGTAAAAAGATTACATCCATTCTCTGGTATTTCTCAATCTTAAATTATTTTTATTATGGGCCTGTTGAAGAATATCCCTATGACTTCCAAGTAATATTTACTAATGCAAATTTTATCTCTGTGGAATATAAAGAGTGTTTCATACGAGGCAGCTTTGTGCTAGTGAACTAATTTCTTGTCACCACTCCTCTAGTATGAAGAAGGGGAAGGAACTCCGTTTAGATTTGGAGACATAGTTGACTTAAAATCAACACCGTAGGCAACTTCACAATCTCATCGATGCAAAGACTGAATCCGAAGAAGTAATAATTTTTTGAAGTGATAACTTCTATTG
>BMAV01021694.1:288173-302095 GCA_019973955.1 Trichonephila inaurata madagascariensis
TTTGTTTTTTCCTCCCCTTCCAGCCAATACGCCGTAAAAGTAAAGTTCCTAGCTTCGATCTAAGTTGGGCCCCCCCCCCCCCACCTCTTTCTAGGGCAGGGGGGAGGCCAACACAAATTAACTCGCGGGCCACTTCGGAAAAACTTTGTAATCCCGCGGGCCGCATATAAAAATATGTATCTTTATATTAGATTTGGATCCTTTACAAACATTTGTTGGAGTGAAAATTTAAAACAGACTGATATAATATAGTTTTCATTGTTTTTCATGTACACAAACATACATAGTATAATAATAATAATGCAATGGTCAAATAATGTTTGATTTATTTAATTAGTGAGATATCTGTTTCTCAACTCTTTCACTAAGTTTTTGCAAGTCGATCTCAATGCATGTGTATTTGCGTATCGTAATTGATGTTGCAGATTTTCGTGCGTTAAGTTTGAGCACGATTTATATTTGATAAATTTCAATTTAGAAAAAAAAAGAGATTCGCAGTAACAGAAGCAACGTGATAAAATAATAACAGTTAGGGGATTTATTTTTTACTAAGAAAAAAAAACTTTTCAAAAAAAAAAGTATACAAAATAGTCGAATTTCGTAAAGTTGTAAAGAATCTCGTGGACAGCAAAATTATTCAAGACGGGCCACATGCTGCCCCCGGGCCGCGGGTTGGACACCCCTGTTCTAGGGGAATGAATGCGGGATTCTTTCTAATCCTAGTTGAAGTATGAATATGAAACGTAATAGTTTTGAAAAAATAGGCTTAGAGAGAAAAAGAAATCCTACACTAAGATTAAACATAAAATGTAGAAAAAGGACAAATTTTTATAGAACTAAGTAAATAGTATTATTATCATTAGGAATATTGCAGTGATCTTAGAATAAAAGTCTATTTTTGTAAGCGAATCGGAATAGCAATGAACAAATAGTTCTATTAATCACATTACTTTAATATACTTTGAGTCTAAAAAGAAAATTAAAACAATTAAAAATTTAAAATAACAAAATTAAGTATGCAGATATTAAGGAAAAGTTACATTAAATAATTTAAATACAAGAAAACAAAATATAATTAAGAATACTTTCCTTGCAGCAGCACCGGATATATTGTACAAAACTCCCACACAATGACAAAAGAGCTAGTATAAGTCAGAGATTATGTGATATAAATCTTCTGATCAAATCCCTTTTTAAAGGTTTTGACCAAGATTCCTCTCTTCACAATCAACTACCTGCCTTACTATACCTTCGCTTAAATTAATTCATAAATAGAATTCAATATTGTTAAATTATAACCAAAATTCACAATGCCGGATCGAATCATCTGAACAAATTACCTATGGTTTTAAGTGGGAATTTTAAAGTAGTTTTCAAAAGAAAAATAAAAACCTTTAGTTGAATTTTTAAAATCAAAATTCAATTTAATTATGTGAAATTATCCAAATGAAGCCCGAGGAAGTATAGAACAATGCTTGACGGAGTTTTTTTATAGACATTTGAATAAAATTTTGAACATAAAGGATTTACAACCTGTTTCAGCTACCATAAACCTATTGTTTTTTTCTTAGAATACAATTAATTCCCAAATATGATAGTATATTTTGCACAAAAATATTACTTTATGAGTACAGACATATGAATAAATAATTTTATACAACAATACTAACATCTAATTGTTTTTTATTCTCACCTAACCCCTGAAATAACTTTACAAAATTTGAAGTTATCACTTCTAACGTGTGGTCATAAGAGAGAGAGAACACACACTCTCTTTTTTTTTTTTTTTTGATTTTCAATACTCAACTTGCCGCTGGTGAAAAGGGTAGCTTCTTCAATATCCCTTTTGTTGAGTTAACTAGTAAAGAGAAGAATGTGGTTTGAGAGAATTTTTCATTGCAAGGAGACAGTTGATCCCATGTGAAGGAACTCCGATTTTCAGTTCAATACTACCGGGTGTTTCAAAAGTCACGCACATCCACATGGTAATCCTTGTTGCTTAAGAACCAAAAGGGTTGATTGAGACTTCTGTTACTAGATGGCAGTAGGAGCCTCATCATAAAAAATTTTGAACGTATCAGGCATCAGTTTCCAAATACTTGTCAGTTGTAGTCAGTTGAGCACAACGGGAGGGGCATGATGTTTTCACAAGAGCAAAGAATAGCCATTGTGGAATTTTATTTCACTATAAAAAGTCTTTGTGTGATAAATGCATTTCAGCAGAAATATCCAGGTGAAACAGCACCAAATGCATCAACGATGACACTTTAAGTGCAACGGTTCCGTGACACAGGATCGGTTGCAGACAGGAAGAAATCGGGTAGAACGTCCATAGTGAAAACGAAAGTGCCAGATGTGGAGACCACTTTACAAAGAAGTCCATTGAAAAGACCGTTTGTCTACATATATATCATTACGGAATTCATATCATTGCTGAAAGTGATGAAAGGTACGATTGGTTGCATCAAGATGGTGCAACGTGTCACACATCACGGAATAGTATGGAAGTTTTCGATGAATTTTCTAATGATTGTGACCTTTCCAAAGGACTTTGGCCACCTCGTTTAAAGGACTTGTCAATTCAGGATTTTTTTCTTTATTAGCGATTTCTTTATCAGCGAATTAGTGATCGTCCTCAGGACGATCTACATTCGGACAACTATCTGAACATTTCCGACCTAGTATGTAGGACCTTCGGTCCTACATCAGTGCTTCTCAAAGTTCAATATTTGCGACCCAATATTCAATAAAAATTTCCCCCGCCCCCCCCCCTGCATACAAATACAATGCATTGAATTTATTAATACTATACTTTGACGCTAAAGCTACAATACAGCTTTACCCTCTTAAGTGCCACCGACGTATATAAACGTCTCTCTCAGCCGAAGCGTTATTTTTCCCGGACGTATATATACGTCTTTCAGAAATACGATATTTTCTATGCACTGCTATCCACAAAATTATTCCGAGTGAGTGAGTGAATATTAACGTCGCACTGTTCAGCTACACGAGGGCTTTTCGTGACGGACCTCGTAATTTTGAACCATAGTCAAGTGACGAGGACGACACCTGATCTGGCACTCCCCTCTCCTAACGACTGAAATTATTTCGAAAGCTTTGGAATGCAATAAATGGACATTAAAAGTGTTTGCGAAAGATATATTCATTTCAAAGGATTTTCTTGTTTATTCTTTTTCTCCCCCCCCCCCCCTCTCCCAATACATCAGATAAGCGTGTATACGTGGCAAACGGTGGCATTGGGGATCGAAACGCATAACCTTTAATCGGCAGTTAAGGGATTAATTACAAATTGTACAAATTATCAAGATAAGTGTTAATTTTTGCATATAATTTTATATATGACCAGCCCATGGGGTCACTGGTAATTATTAAACTTGTTCTTCACTTAGTATAAATGAATTAATTATAAATGTATCGGTACTGCACGATGTATTGTATATCAGTGAAAATGCGCATTTTATTTTTTATTATGTCCAAACATATTTTGTTTGTTAACGTTTAGTAAATTAATATTGTTTTTAAAATAATGTTTTGCTTTCGACTTTTCTACATGCCCGTGCCCCCCTCTTAGAGTTATCACGCCTCCCTAGAGTTACGCGCTCCACAGTTTGAGAAACGCTGTCTCCATGAAAATAACTTTCCATTTCCATAAACATGACAACCAACCAACGATATAAATAGAAGTCTTTTGTAAGGGATTCAAATCAATTCCATTTAAGTTCTCAAACACAATACAAAATTTTTAGAATTTAAATGAGAGAGTAACAATCGCCCAACCATGCACGGGTTTACTTATGGGTAGTAAAAACTTACTTCTCAATTTTCTTTGCACATCATTACTCGATTTATTCAACTGGTCGTTTTTGTTTCTTCTATAAGGGCTGCATGACCCATTTTATCCATGTACTTAGAATCTTCATTCATTTCAAATAAAAGAGTAAAATTTAAAAACAAACATCTGGTTCAATTCTTTAACTGCCTGTTGTTCGAAGGAAATGCCTATATTTCTTCTATTTTTAGGTATATATTTCAACAAAATGTTGGAGGAGTAAATAATGCTATAGAGCTGTGCAAAAAATTGAAACATTGTGAAGTAAGTTCATAGTAAAAATTCTATTCAAAATTTAATGTGTGTGAAGCACAAAGTACTGCGTTAAATGTTTTGTACGATTATTTTACTTTACTTTATAATTTCTCTTTAGATATTTGTAGACACGTCAACGGCATACAGCAACTGCAATCACGAGCTTATAGTCGAAGAAAGAATTTATGGCATACCCTATCCTGCTGAAAGGTTCTTGGAGTATTTTGAGTGAGTTGCATAAATCTTAAATGCCTATATGCATAACAAATTATTCTCTCGGCTTTCAGCTCCAAGTGTAAAAATTAGAATTCAATCAATCAAACTGTGGTCACTAGACAGATAACATATTAAGCAATTGCCATTTCTTCTTAACAAATGATTCCATATAATTACATAATTACAGCAAATATTCACATAGCATCCACAACAAATGAATTCTAGAGAGTTAATTTTTTTTTGTAAGCATCTTTTGAAGAACATTGCCTTTTATGAGCTTTTTGATTGCATAGTTTTGATTAACCTTCAGAGAACACTATGCTGTTATTTAGCTATCCAATTTTAAATAATTAAAAATTCACCTATCTGTAACCCTACAAAAAACTATTAGGCTCACCAACACTGTTTCCACAATAAATTGTTGCTTTTAACCATAACAGAAGAAATCAAATGAAAATTCGTTGGACTCTATCAGTGGCAATTACTTTAAATAGTAAATAAATGCTTAAGTCTAGGCAAGTTATTGCTTTTTAACTAATTTTATGCGTTGTATCTCAGTCTGGAAGTGTAAACATCATCTCACTTTCCTTAAATGCAAGAATCTCGTGCTTTAAATAGTAAAAGTCGGCTATAAATCGCATTTCCACTGTGAGAAGGCAGATAAATTTTCAGTAAAACGCTTAAGGTATCCGACTACGTTCGGAACCGTGATTTTGCAAAAGCGTATAAACGGATAATATTTATGATATTTAGTCTCACTTAGATTAGAAAATGTATATAAAATTGTTTTAAGAATAGTATTACAATAAAAAATTATTTAAGTACAATATTTTGACGAAAAATGAACATAGAATGACACATTTTCAAAATGTTCTCCTTTTGTGAAAAATGCTTCTATTATAATAATATTTTGCCTGTATATAGTTCGGACCTCTGTACAGAGGCTCAACTAGAATTTTTGAAACATATAACATAGAAAGTGGGTTTATCCATGTTTTACGACAACAGAGGGGAGAAATTTTAAGTAAAAAACGCCGATAATTATTTCAATAGATTGTAACTCTGAAAATGATGTGAATTTTTCAAAAAAAAAATAGTTCAGACTCTCTGGAGAAGTATTTACTTTATATAAGCACACACACACACAAAATATTATTATTTCAGAAGCATTTTTTATAAATGGAGAACATTTTCAAAAAAGGTTATTCTAAGTTAATGTTTTGCCAAAATGTATTTAAATAATTTTTTTTGTCAAAATGTCCTTAAAACAATTTTATGCGTGTATTCTAATCTAAGTAACACTAAATATCATGAAAATTATCCATTTATGCGCTTTTTTAAAATCACAGTTCCGAACATAGTCGGATACCTTAAGAAAGCAAGTTAGTTCTGAGATGGAAACATTTTGCAATAGCCCATTATACAGCTGCAGTAAATGAATATGTTTGCAAAATCTTTTTCGCCTACTTTTTTAGTCTATAATAAAGTGACTGACCCCTTAGATATTTTTCAATACGTTTCGAATTCCCTAAAATCTGTTTTGCTCGTGGTAAATTCATTTAAATAATTAAATAGGCCAATGAATTCTTTATAAGGGTTCAGAGATTTTAATAAACCTTGCCAACGAGAGATTCGGTGTAAGTGATGAAAAAATTGTCCCTACTCCTCACGGATCTTAATTTTCAGTATTTGCGAAAACTATGTGGAAGTCAGATTATTCAACTTGACCAAAAACTAAATAACTACCGTAAACTCCGGCGTATAACGCGCACCTGTGTATGACGCGCACGTATACTATCAATTAATTGTTAGGTATGTTCGCTGTATAACGCGCACCCCCCTTTTTTACGAAGAAATCTGAATTGTTAGTATACAATGCTCTTACGCGTTTTGACGTCATTTATTGGAGGTATTATTCCAGACTTTTGAAGTAATAGTATATTTCAAGAGCTAGAACTCTTTTAGTTCATAAGGTTATGCCCTTTCTTTTAAATAAGCAGTACTTCGATATTGTGTAGAAGTAAAAAATTTTTATTTTGAAGTGAAAACTTCTTCAGCCGCGTTGGGCACTTTTTGATAGGGGAAAATCTTATATGTTCGCGTCACCGACATGCTCATGACTGGCGCACGCGCAGTGTGCTGTGCGCCTTAGACACTTTTTGGATGGGTGAAATCTCGTGCGTTCGCATCACCGACATGCTTATAGCAGTATCTGTAGCTATACAGCTGACGCGTATAGCGCTGTGTATATTTTATAAATGAAATTGACTGGATTTAGTGAAAAGTTCAAGGTGTATATACTGTGCATTGTTGAAATAATGTTTTTGTTTGATTTTTATTTAAATCGTTTAATTGAAGAATCATTGTGCAGTACAATAGCGAGTACTAAATAAATATACTAATGTTTTTAAGATAAAAAATAAATAACAGAAGATTATTTTAAATACTCGTATTTATTTTGCCGTTTGAAAATTTTATATTATTTATAGTTATTTTATATTTCGCCAGGAAAATCTATGAGACAGATACAACAGTTTTTATTTGAAAATTTGATGATTTATACAAAAGAAGGTTCTGAAATACTCGAAAAAAGATTTGGTGAAAAATACGATAATGTACCGATGATTTTCACTGGAGACTTCAATATTAACTTTGCAGATGATAAAAATCTACCCCTAATTGAATTTCTAAGTGAAACACTTAATTTAAATATGTCCAATGATCGAAAATTCAGTGCTACAAAATATAAAACGACAATCGATGCGGATTTTACGCGATACTTATAAATATAAATTTGAATCAAACATATTTCTTTTTCTTACTTTAGTTACCATAAGCCTATTGTATCTTTTTTAGAATTTTTTCTATTTTAAGAAGAAGAATAATAACTATAAAAAAGGAAGGTGTTACATATATAGCAGGATATTTCTGAGACATTACAATAATGAAATTTATTTTTCTTTGTGAAATGTGTGCATGTAAAGTTTTTGAGAATTAAGTCATTTTATATTAATAATTTCCTAATTTCGGTCCTTATTCCTGATATTTTTTATACCAATATAATATTTCAATATTATGTGAGAACAAAAACTTAAAGTTCGGTTATGACTGAAAAAAAAACATTTTCCTTAAGTTTTCTTGTGCTTCTCCTTAAAAATTAATCATTTATAAAAAAAAGTATAGGCTCGAATAACATGAAAATGCAATTATTTTAAAGAAAAATATATAGCTGAAAATATAACCCTGAAATGGTCTTTTAAGTTTATTTAAGCTTATCATAATTATTTTTCAGAATTATAAACTTTAAAGTGCTTTTTCTCAGTTTCTGTTTCCTGATAACATCAGTGCATTCAAAATGCTACTTCTTCCACAATTATGTGCCAGTCGCTTTTACTTTTTCCCTGTGTGTTATATATAATACATGTAACAAAATTTGGGATCTATTTTACTGTAAACTGAATACTTTTTTTTAAAAAAAAATTAAAAAGTAGGACATATTAGCCTTTTTATTGAATTTTATCATGCATATCAACATTTTATTTTTTTTTCCTTCAAAAATAATTAAGTTATTGTAAAATCGATCCCTAAAGTTATTTTAAAACATCCTTAAGAATATCACAAAAAAATATTTCCGGTAAGAAAATTAATAATTACAAAAGGAGTAAAATTTTCAAATTTTCCAAATTTTCTTTTAAAAAATTAAATTTTTAGAATTTTGTGAGTAATATGTGCAAAGTTTCATCTCGTATCATTTTCTTGAATAGAAATAATATATGAAATGATAAAAAATAACTTTCAAATACATAAATAAAAAAAAATTCAAAGGTACCGAGTCCTCTTAAGTTCAAAGATGAATTTAAATTTAGACAAGAAAAATTTGAGGAGAAAATGAATTCCGCGTTTATATCTATCATACTCAAAACCACAGTTTCAAAGTAAAATTTGAGAAAAAAAATCAAATGAAATTAAACTACTGAAAAATAAAATAATTAGCAAAAGTGAAAAAGTTCAATATAAGGAAAAGAACCAACATCAACATAGATTTATAAGCTCTCTTTTCCTACCTTTCTTTCTTATATATTTTAAATCAATGTTAAAATAAAAATCACTATTATCAAACTTGTAAAAGGCTGTGAGCTACCATCTAACAAAAGAAAAATGATATGCAGAATACATAAACTATTTACTTCAAAAACTATTTTGAAGGAAAATAAAGTACAATAATATAAAAAAGGTGAATTATTGCTGGTGGAGTAATATACCGAGCTGTGGTTTGAATTACTTCAAGTTCCTTTTGTGTGACGAAAGATCTTAAAGTTTAAGATGTGTTGGAAACCTAAAATCTTCTTAATATGACAATTTGAGATTTTTACACATTTTCAAATTGTATAGTTTTTAACCTTTCTAAAAAAATACCTTACTTCAACCTCTAGATTAATTAGAAGCCCTTAAAACCTATTTTTCAGTAATTATTGAAACTGGACCACGCCCATTTAAATGGCGAAAAATGTAAACAAAGTATTTTCTTTTTCCTTAAAAGTCGAATGAATGATGGAAATCAAAACATTTAATCCAGAATTGCTAAAAATGTGCTTACATGAGGTACACAAAATACTAATGAAAGTGTAAACAACGTAATATGGTCTCGTGTACCGAAGAAAATATTTGTAGAAATAGAAGTATTATTTTTGGGTACATATGATGAAATTTTATCATTTAATATGGGAAATGTATCAAAACCAGAAATTTTGCGAAAACTTAATAGAGAGCCTACGGTACAGGCAATGGAGCACCTCGACAAGCAGAGGCTGTTAAAGGCTAAATACTCATGTTTACAAAAAACAAAGGAAGTCAGGAAAGAAAAAAGACTTAAAAGGAGGAGAAGTTTCAAAGAAAATGTTAATCATTTGGAGTATAGGGAGGAATATTTTAATAAAAAAGTAATTAAACACAAAAGTTCATTTATCTCAAAATGTAAATTTTTGATGTTCGATGTACTTTTTCTAGGAAAATAATGTTCACAGATATGTCAGTTTCTTATGACATATTTATAATGATGGCTAATATATACTGAAATGAGCTTTTTGTAAAAAACTCAAAAATTTATTTTTTACAAACTTTTTTATGTGAAAAATGTCTTAAGGTATCCGACTACGTTCGGAACCGTGATTTTAAAAAAGCGCATAAATGGATAATTTTCAGGATATTTAGTGTTACTTAGATTAGAATACATGTATAAAAATGTTTTAAGGACATTTTGACAAAAATTGTTTAAATACAATTGTTCAGTCCGTAATTGTATCTATTTCTTGTCGCGAATGCCATCCACCGACTGAGCACCTCTGTCGATGTTTTGATGTAATCCTCCGCTTCAGTTGTTGTAGTAGAGCTTCCATCTTGGAACAGCGTGTGAATAGCACCATCTCGAAATAAATCAATTTACAGTCCAAAAGTAACATCGTATTAGTTAAAACATGAACCAGCATTTGACAACGAATATTTGTAAAACAACATTATATTTTTGGTCCGTCGAGCCGGAGGAAAAAAATGGATAAGCTTAATAATTCGAAGCGTGCAATCAAAGGCACCATAACTAGGATAGAAACTTTCGTAGAAGAATCAAGGAATTATACTCCGACAAAACTCGATATTAAACTGAAACATGTCCAAGAAATGAACAGAAAGATTGATGAATTAAAGGATCAGTACTATGATATGAAGGATATTAGTGAATCGGAACTAGAAGTCATAGAAGCTGACATACAAAGTATGGAGGACAGACTGGAGGTAAGAATTAGAGATATTCTCAATTCTTTAATTGCTAAATGTTCTGTTAGTTCTGTTCATAATCATGAAAATGCAATATCTCAAGCTAATTCTAAACTGAAATTAGAAATAAAACTGCCGGAAATACCTTTACCGGTATTTAGAGGTAGATACGACGAATGGCCTAGCTTTAAATCACAATTTGATAACGTTATAACTAATAACAATGACTTGTGTGTGAGCGAGTCACAAAAACTTTATTATTTCAAAGCGTCATTACAAGGTGATGCCAAACTACTTGAAGCAGTTGATGATTCCTTTGAATCGCGCTCATCACAGCATTAAAAACTAGATTTGAAAATAAGCGGCTCCTTACTGAGACTCATATTAATGCTATATTAGAAATAGAAAAGTTAACAAGCGAATCAGCTCGAGATATTAGATCCATGACAGATATTCTAAACAAGAATATCAGAGCTTTAAAACTCTTAGGTTTTGAACGTAATAATTTATCAGATCTTTTATTGCTTAATATCATTCTGAAAAAAATAGATTGAGAAACTCGTAAACAGTTCGAACAATCTATTGATTCACATCAAATTCCTGAATTAGATACATTTATAATATTTTTAGAAAAAAGAAGCCAAACTATTGATAGTATTAATCGTTCTGCTCCTATTATTCATTAACAAAAACAAGTAACCTTCAATAAAAGCAAAATCTTTCTTAATTCGAATGATTCCTCAAATTCTTGTGCAATCTGTAAACTGCCTCATTTGATTTATAAGTGCAGCGCTTATCAAAATATGAAAGTATCGGATAGATTTAATCAAATAAAACGCCTTAATTTGTGCATCAATTGTTTAAAGGAACATCATAAAATTAAGGAATGCAAATCGAAAAACTCTTGCTCCGTTTGTAAAAAACGTCATCATGTGTCGTTACATATATAAAGCGATTCCTTCACCCTTGCCCACAACATTAGCTAACGAACTAGATCCCCACCGGATATGCAAGGGTCAACACCCCCAGAACACTCTTACACGTTTTCGAACTCTGTGGGAGAAAAGAAAAGTACCCCTTGTCCCTTCTACCTAGCCAATCACATCCTAGCCTCTACATTTCACCAGGAAATTTCTCTTCAGTCATGTCATTCCAGCTCTGATTCTCGTACGAGAAAGACGTGTCATGGAAAGTGAGGTCGATGACCAATGCGTTAACATGGAGGACAATGATCCTCCACCCCCAAAAGTAACAGATGAGCAACATTGTCTACACCTTCATGGTATAGACAAAGAAGTAAGGATCTTTGCGGTTCGAAAAGAGTATATAAACCAGATGCTCGAAATCGAAAGCAGCTCACCAAGCCCTACTCTGGAAACAACGAAAAAGCTCGAGGAGGAGCTCTCCATCCTGGAAGCAAAAATAAAGACCCTGGAAGATAAGATGAATGAATTCTTACCTTGCCCAATTAATAAATGTAAGCATAATAATAAAATTAAGGTGGTCAAAAGACCAGCTGAGCCGGTCATTAGACCTGCTAAATTTACGGCGAAAGCCAATAAAAATAATCTAGAATGCATAGATTTTGTTTTCCCTAAGAAAACTGTTAAAAATGTAGGCCAGGAGAAAAATGAGCAAATCAAAGTTAACAATAGCTATGCAGTTCTCAACGCTGCAAACGAAGACGCCGAGGACGTCACCCAACCCATTTTCAAAATTAAGCCCATCTTTATGCGACTGACCCCTAACTATAACCTGATCCTTCAGGAAATTGATAGAACTCACCCTACTGCCAAAAATACCCATACGAAAGGCTTCTTTAAGATAGAAGCCGAAACTGAAGACCACCACCGGGAAATCACTAAATATCTAACCGAAAGAAAAATTGAATATTATGTAATTGAACCACCCGCAAGTAGACCCCTTAAGCTCGTCATTAAAGGATTGCCCGAAGATGTTGACCCCGAAGATATTAAGATTGACTTAATATCTAAGGGAATTAAAATTGAAAAAGTTGCGCAACTCAAGAAGTTCGCAACTAAAGCTAAACTCCCAATCTTCATGATAGAGGTGACTCGCGACGAAAATGTCAATGACATTTTCCAAGTACGTAGCTGCCTCTACATGCAAATCAAATTAGATCCTTTCAAAAAAAGTAACAGAATAACGCAATGCTACAATTGCAATAACTTCCATCAAGCAAGCCATAACTGCCATATGAAAACGCGTTGCCTGAAATGTGGTGAAAACCACAGGACGGGTCAATGCGAAATTAAAGAAAAGATAGAAAATCCCCTCTGTATAAATTGTAAAAGTAGAGGACATATGGCTTCCTCAACCGAATGCCCCCTTTTCCCCAAACCCCGAAAGGGATCGGGAAAAACCGCTAACGAAAACAAAAATAGAAACAATAATGAAAATAAACAAAATGCTTCACCCAAAGTTATTCCTGGATTAACATTCGCCCAAGCTTTAAATCCAAATAAAAGCCAACAGATGGCAGCACCGGGATGCGCCTCCTCGGCGTCAAATAACAACCAAAATTGTACTATAAATAAGGAGAAAATAGAAGCAGCAAATGCTATCCAAAACGAAACAAGTGAGTTTGGATATCTCCAAGCTCTCCTTGAAATCCAAAAGATATTTAACCTTTTCCCTTCACTTCTTAGTGAAATGGAAAAGTCCCATAAATTTACAAATCCGGCAGACAAACTTAACTGTCTGCTTAAGGGAGTCTGCTCCTCTTTCACTACATTAACCGTTAATGATTAAGTCTTTTTTCGGACTCTCAATTTTCTCCTGGAACGCGGACGGAGTGAGATCGCGTATTGTTGAGATACGTGATTTCGTCGATAAGCATTCCCCAGATATCTTATTAGTACAAGAAACACACTTGAGACCAGAGCATTCTTTTAAAATTCCTAATTATAATTGTTATAGGACCGACAGGACCCACCCAGCCCCTGGCAGGGGTGGAACTGCGCTCCTAATTAAAAACTGTATCTCCCACTACCATGTTCCCACCCCACCCCTCCTTACAGGTGTCGAGGCAACGCTTATCACTATTACCCCCATTGATCATGAACCTATTCTCATAGGTTCAATCTACATCCCGCCGATCAATAACTATTTCAAAAATCTCGATGACGCCCTCGACCCTATTTTCAATTTAAATTCAAAGACTATTCTCGTGGGAGATTTTAATGCAAAGCATACCTCGTGGGGTTGCCATTGCAGCGACACCAGAGGAAATAGATTATTTAAATATATTGTCAAAAATTGCATTGATGTTCTAGCACCACCGACCCCTACAAGGTTCGGATATGCTTCAGCCTCCATCATCGACTATGCCCTAATCAAAAACCTAAATTGGCCCTGTACCATAAACTCCATTCCTGAGCTTAGCTCAGACCATAACCCGATCAAGCTACACTTCCCAAGAACTTCTAAATTTGAACTCCCCCCCCCTCAACTGAATACTACATGGAGCAAATTCACAAATTCATTAGCAACTAATGAAAATCTCTACCTCCTTACGGCCAGCTCCACCCAAGAGGTAGAGTCCCAAGTCAGAGATCTCACTTGTGAGATTCTCACCGCACACGGAAATGCCTCAAAGCCAATGTCCCACTCGGAACTACCATTTGTGCAGGGTGAGCTAAAACACCTCTTCAAAGAGAGAAATAAAGCCAGAAAACTCTGGCAATTCACCAGACACCCACAACACAAAACCGAACTCAACAGACTTCAAAACACCATTAAAAGAAAAGTTAATTTATACAGACAACAGGTATGGGAGGATCACCTTACCTCTCTGGAAGCTGAAGACGGC
>BMAV01021695.1:0-122980 GCA_019973955.1 Trichonephila inaurata madagascariensis
TTTTTATGTTGTTTAGATTCGAATTTAAATTCTGATTTTCAAATAAGAGTGATTTAAAAATTGTATTCGAATTAATTTATTTTGCCATTATGTATTTTATTTAGTATGAAACAGTTTTTTATTTAATGTCGCTGTATTTTCGGCTTCGTTGGTCTACAATCAAGAAAAATTCGTTTATTCTTTTAACGTTTGATATGAAATATTGGGAATTTTTAGAGTTTTACTCAGAAGTTTCAAATTTTTTTTTATTAACGTTGCTAATATCATTCCTAAGTAATGTTTTTAATTCGAAATCGATCTGTTTTTCGTAGAAAATGGTAATTGTATACTAGAAATTAAGTTATTTTTAATATGTGTTCTTTTATTTTGAATTTATATTCCGAGACTTACAATGTTTAAAATTATTTCTTTTAGACAAAAGATTCTCAATGCACATTGACTATGCCGCCTGAAATGAAACGTCTTATGGTGAACAAAGCTTTAGGAGAAACTCAACTTCATCGTGCCGCGAGGCTGGGTTATCCGGTAAGATATTTATTTTAAATATTTTCATATATGCGTATATATTTTCACTACATATATCGAGAAATCGTTTCTGAATTCGAAAATTGATTACGTTCTAAGAACGTTAAACAAAGAAGGAAGAAAACGTCGCTTTTGTTTTATTCGTACTTTTTAACTGTTGTATGTTCTTCGCATTTTTAAAACAAAACTCTTCAATTCCACCAGCTGGTTGGAATTAAAAAAAATTAATGTGATGGCCTATCTCTCTTAATAATCTCCTAAATGGATAATTTTAAGAAATTTTTGAAAATACGTTTTTGGGAAGGTTTTTTCTGTTGGACTTGGAATAGTAGTTCGCCAAGCCTGTGACTTATAAGGCACTGAATTGAAAGTAGAATTCTAAAAAACGAATTATGTGTAGCCAAAATTCTTAAACTGGATAAAAAATTCCGAAATTAACCTTTAACTAGAATTAAAAACTATCCAAAACAAATAATTCACTGTAATTTATCTGAAAGATAAACTGAAAACATAAATTACCTTATTAACATTAACAAAAAACATTAATATTATGGAAGGCATAAACTGGAAAATAAATTACAATAAATTTAACAACACCAACATTAACTTATAGCTATCTTAATAAAGCAAAATGTAGCTTAGGAATACTTAAAAAGAGACATATTATGTTTTGTTTTAATCGAATGATATCCCACATGAAAGCAGAGTTGAAAACACAAACCGTGTTGCCAAAACTAAAATGCAACTGCTGAAATAATATTTTTTTACAATGATTTATTGGGGAAACAATTGTTATTCAGCAACCAAGAACAAATATAACAATAAATATATACGTGAATGTGTGAAAATATGTAATAATCTCTAAAAAGATTGCATGAAGAATACTTTATTGCATTCAGAGATAAATGTGATGTCATATTACACGCGCTATGAAGAAACACTTTAAAGTTAAATCTTTAGAAAATTTTGAAAAACTAGTCGAGGTTCAAACCATCAACACCCATAGTTTCAGCGTACTAAATTTCATGCTTTCTGTTCATGATACAACGCACACATAAACTCACACTTTCTTTTAATAGTATATATTGCGCTTTATGGATCTGTAATTGGTGCATGAAGAAATTCTTTGGTCCATTAAATTTTCATAACATTTTTTAAGAAAATAAAAATAAAAAAACATGTAAAACTTGAATGGGATGAAAAAAGTGAACATGCGAAGTAAAAAAAAAATCGATAGAGAGTTCAAAAATAAACCGTTACGCTTACTTGAAAATACACTTTAAAAAAAAATCTACTAACAAATAAACAACCATCTTTTACTTTCATTTTTTTTTATTTACCAATACCTTATTGTTCTAACCTCGCACCTTGACCACAACGAAAATTCCTATTGCATACTTTTTCTACCACGGCTTGTCTAGATAGAAAAAGAAGCCGAGAACAATAAAAAAAGAAAAAGACGAAAGAGAGAGGGGGGGGAGGAAGGACCACCCCGTGGTTAAGACCAATGCCCAACATCGTTAATGACTCTTTTCAGCACCATCCCCCTTTTAATTTCTATCCTTTTTTTTTCTACTTGCATTTTTATCGTTTCGAATCATTGTTCACTTCACCCTCTGCCTACTTCACCCTTAACAATGAGGTTTCTCTTTGCCCATTATGAGCGTGCGCGTCCCACTCTTTCACTTCGATGAACACGTCAGGGGGGAAAAGAGAGACGTTCTTTTTTTTCCTCTTTTGCCCCATGGGGTGTCACGTGTATGTCTTTATTCCCCAGCGTTTCGAAAGAAGTGCGTGCGACAGCTGGTGCAACCTCTCCGCCTCTCTGTGTGTGCGCAATCGATGCGGTTTGCATGACGATCCCTTGGCCAATTTTGTCGAGAACTGGATTTTTTTTCTCCCTCCTCTCTCTCTTTTCTTCTCTGCTGGTTATTTTAGTGGAACTATTGTCCGAGAAATTTATCTGGATGGCTTGGGATAGTGTGGTTCATAATGGTTAAAGGTATTACAGCTATTAATGGGTTACAAGTTAAGAGCGGCGGAATTAATGGATTTAAGAGATTGTTCTCTGCTTTATAGTTGTTAACTCAGTGCATCTCAAACTGTGAGGCGCGTCTCCCTAGGGGGGCGTGATAACCCAAGGAGGGAGGTGCAAACACATTGAAAAGTCGAAAACGAAAGATTATTAAAAATGTATTAATTTATTGAAAGCAAAAAAAAAAATACATTCAGACATGATAAAAAAAAACATTTACACTAAAATAATACACCTATAAATAATACACTCCCCCCCCCCTTATGCTAAGTAAAACTTCCGTTAAAAGAAAAGAAAAAAAAAGATTACAATTCAATTCTAGATTTTTTTTTAAAAGGGTGATCATTTATTATTTACTGTTTTACAGTTTTTTTTTTGAAGCTGGATAAAGAATAACATTGCATTGATGCCAGGAAATACGATAAGATGAAAAGACTCGGCAAATTAAAAAGTCGTATTAAAATATCTCGCTTTAGTAATTTCCGAATTTAATTTTTTTCGTCGCGATTTGTGTTATTCTTTCAAATCTGTAGCAAACTGATGAGATTACACACACACACAAGAATATTTCAACATTTCTTCTATAACTTTAGCAAAAAATGTGTAGAAACATTGCTGCAATACTACAATAATTACTAATTCCTTCACTGTCGTGCTAATCTGAAATTTGGCACTATAATATAATTCGCCAAACAATTTCATATTCTTCCCCCAAATTATTCTATAAAATTTATACGTTAACCCAGTCTATTATTTCATTCGTCGTAGTCCTTTTGTCATCTCTTAGAAGTTAACTGGTTCTAGATGAAGGAAGTTTTTCTTTTGTTTTTGGCCTTAGTCCTTCCTCCTTTTCTCACCTTAATCCTTTCTCTTCCCCAGCAAGCCGTCGCTTACTGCCTGAAGAGCAAGTGCGTGAGTGTGAATGTTCGTGACAACGCAGGCTACACACCTCTCCACGAGTGCTGCTCCAGGGGCCATCTAGATATTGCACGGGCTCTGCTGCAGTACGGTGCTGATGTGAACGCCAGCGCTGCGGGAGGCATTAGGTAGGTTTCTTCGTCTTTTTTCAGAAATTGTTTAGAAATTTCAGTTTATACTTATCGGATTGGACAGTCATTATTCATTTAATTTGACGTTTGATTATCTTATAGGCCTCTGCACGATGCTGTCGAAAATGATCATGTAGAAATTGTTAGACTGTTGCTGTCTTATGGTGCTGATCCTACCATTACAACTTATTCCGGATTGGAACCCATTAAGTTAGCTCGTTCTGCCATGATGGCAGAGTTCTTACAAGGTAAGGTTCTATTGTTTTGAAGAGTAAGATCTTTTTAGCCACCAAAGGGCTACAGTTTTAACTACCAATAAATTGCACCTGGCCACTTATCACCTGCTTTCACCAGTAATGAACGTAATTTCCACAAAATTATGTTATAACAGTGCAAACTCATGTAAAATTTAAACAATGTTTTCTCAATCCCCTTATATATCACAGTAATTTATACGCAATTGGGAATTTTCAAGAAAGAAAAGAAATATAATGAAATTTTTAAGTTTTACTATAACTGTTAGACTTGTGGATGCTTATTTCGAGCACTATTTCTTTGCATTTGGGGCTCCCTTCTTGTTTTAATTTCGGGTCAAACGTTTATTCCTCTGGAATTTTCTACAAAAGAGTAGATTTGCCTAAAATTATTAGACGAGTTCAGGAAGAAAGTGAACTTAGTGAAGGTATAATCAAAACACGAAAAATAAATTTAATCGCTAGCTATTATTGAAGTATTATTTTATGTCTTATTAAAATTTTAACACACTTTTAAAAGTTTGTTTCTTAAAAACAGAGAATATTTATGTATTGGTGGTCAATGCTTTTCTTTCGAAAACTTTGCGTGGAATTTTTTTCCTCCTTAAATACTACTTTATTTTAAAAAGATTTAATAAGCTTTTAGTGTATTTGTTGTCACGATAATATTATATCTAAATCAGAATATTTTTATTTTCAGGATTCTTTGCCGATATAAGTGGTGAATTAGATAGCAGACCGCATTTGCCTTGGAGATTTTGGGGATCTGCGAAATGTTTAGGTGTGTATAATTATTTATCTTGGAAATGTATATTAAAATGAAATAATAAATGTTTTGTGAGATTTTAAACATAATCATAAAAAATCAGTATCTGAAAGTATTGATTATATAAAAAGTTGAATACTATAATGAATTAAAGCTGTGTGATATAATTTAATGAAGGATTTTAATTCAGGAAAATAACTTTCATAAATTTCCTCAATGTATGAAAACAGATTGAATAAAAGCGATTCTTTGTCTTTGACAGATCCTGAGGACGGTGGCTACGACGTGTTCAGTGGCGTTCCCTCCGACGGCGAGAGTGAGGGGGAGGGCGATAACGACTTCCTGTTCGAGGTGAGCGACTCCCCCCACCTCCCAACTTTCCGACTCCTCTTGCCTGCCGCCAGCAGCAAGGCGTAAGTAGACACTTTGTTCTAAAATCCCGGCCTAATTCATGTCATTCAAACTCTGTTGAAAATAAAAGCTTTTAAAAAGGAATTCAAAGTAATATAAAAAATTGTGGCTTGTGACCTGAACACAGCTTTACAAATTAATTTGTGTTTAATATTATTTCCTAAAATGATACATTGAAGTATTTTATAATATTTTGTACGATTGCGAAAAAAATTATATAGGGTTGTTCATAATTTCCATCAAGGTTTCGGAACGTTGTAGTATAAAAAAAGACGATAATACAGCAAAATAAAACATATGAAGAATACAGGAAAAATTGAAGTTTTATTTACATATATTTTACAGGAGTTCTGTATGACTATGTAAATACGTGCTATCTAGGATAATACGTGCTATCTAGGATAATACGTGAGGTCCATAACGTTTATAATACCATGTTGTCTAGAATGTGGTGGGAATTGAACTATCGCATTGATGTATGCCGTAAGACCAAGGGTTCATATATAGAACACCTGTAAAATATGTAAATTAAATTTAAATTCTTTCTACGTTCTTCCGTATGTTCTTTTTTGCTGTATTCGTCTGAGTTTTTCAACAAACAGCGCTCCGAAACCTTAAATGAAATTATGAATATAACACTGTATATTCCAATGTTATGTTTTGCTCAAAATTTTAAATTACCAATCAATCCATTATTACTTTAAGAAATAAGATAGTTTAAAGTTTTCGTTCTAATGTTCTTGATAAATTCTTACAGTTAAAAAATATAAATTCCCTCTTTTCAAGTAATTTCACACATTATTTTTAAAGCCTTTTTTCTACCGCTATCGCAACAAATTGTTATAAATATTCTGTTTTCTTTTCAGACAATGTAATTATTTGCGACTGAACGATGTGCTGCGCAAACTGTCCATTACCAAAGATGAATTCCTAAGGAACTACGGCCACATCGAGATCCTATCTCTCCCCCGTCATGAATTCGAAGCCAGTGCCACTTGCAGTCCGCTGCTGTCCGGCAACAAGCTGGACAACCCATTTGTGTCCCGTCCCAATCCTGACCGGTTGACAGACAATGGAAGTATGACCGATCTCATCAGGCTGGACAAGGGAATCAGGAAAGTGCTAGGCATTGAAACCATATCGGTGCGATAGCCTTTTCCCTTTTTACTTGGAGAGAAGCGTCAATGTGATAAGAACTCTGTAAATATACATATAAAAGGCTTTGTCATTTCCAGTGGCTTAGTGTGACTCTACTAAAATAAAGCTCAGCAGTTTTTATTTTTCGCTCAATCATCCCTTCGGGGGTGACAAAACGGGGAGAAATTTCTGACAACAAAAGAGAAATGTTCGATTTTTTTCCCTTCATTTTTCCCTCTTCTGTGAAAATGGAAATTATTCGTTCAAATTTAAATTATATGAAAATAAGCTTAAAGCGATTACGATAGGAAAATTAATTTTGTGTCGTGAAATTTTTACAATTCTAAAAATTGTTGCTGTTTATTGTATATAATTTTTTTATCTATATGTTGGTAGAATTTTTTTTTACCGAAGATTAAAAATTGTGAAAAAGTTTTTCTTTTTTTTTTAAAAAAAAAGATATTAAAGATATCATTAAAAAAAAGAAAGGAATTCGGATTTTTTTTTTTATTAAAAAAAAGAGGATGGTCATTTGATTTAATAGAATTAGAACTATTTTTTATGAAAATAAACTATAAGAACTTAAATGTTATAAATTTGCTCTCTTTACCGATAAAAAACCATAAAATATTTTTAAAACTTCACTATTTCAATTTTGCAATGATTTCCATTCAGGAGAATCGTCTTTTTATTTCGCTTGTGAGCTGTCACGCAAAGCTGTTGCGTGAACCTTCGTTTGATGTGTCTTTCATTTTGTAGTTGCAATAAGAGCATTTTAAACTATATACTGGTTTAATAATTCCTTTAAAAAGCATGGTTACCTCGTTTACCCTGCTTACTATTTAAAAGGATAAATGTCTCAAAATTTTAGTTCCTGTTTAATACAGATATGTTATACAGGCTTTTACTGTATAACGTGTATTAGGAGTTTTGCAATGTTTTAAGCATTTCTTTATGCACTACAATCGTAAATGCTATTAGACAGGTTATTTCAATATATTCCGATAAGTGCAATCGTTTTTTTTTTCAAAAATAAAAAAATATATTTAAAAATTCAAATTTTATGTTAACTATTGAAATGAAGAGGAACCAATCCTCTTTGCATAGCACTGGCTGTCTTGTAGCACTTGCGATTAGGTTACTATCGATTAATCGGAATCGGAAAGAAACCAAATTATTGTAAATTATTGTTAAAAAGAAAAAAAATGCTAAGATACTTTTATGTGTAAGAGACTGTATATAGCTAAAAATTTAAGAAAAATATTTGTGCATAGGATGATGTTATATGCCTGCCTACTATAGATGTACAGAGAAATTTAAAAAAAACAAAAAAAGAGATTTATGTGAATGTGCTGTGTCGGGATGTGGGCTGTGCAATTCGAAGTACTGTACAAAAAAACATTTTGTGTGTCGGCCTACTCATTTGTATGTATGTATGTTTCTTCGTCTTTTATTAAAAAAAAATATTCATTAAATTCTGTGTTGGTGTGAATCATTGTTGTCTTTTTTCCTGACATTCAAATCTATCTGGGGGCCAAAAAGAAAGAGGGGAGATTTCCAGTTTAATCAAGTAATTACTCAATTAAAAATAAAATAAACTTTTATTTTATGTATTTTCTTCAATGGCTCGACAGACCTGGGTAAGCCCTGGCCTTCTTCAGGCATCTGTACTCTTGGAAACTGTTTTCCAGTTTTTGAACTTTTAAATATTCAGATCTTTTTCGACACAGTCAATCCATCCTAACGGCTTGTCTGCCCGAGGTCTATTTCCTATGTGTTTTGCCAGAAAGATTTCTTGCAGTAACGATCTTCATTCCTTCTAGCCGTATGACCATCCCATTTAATTCTCTGTAATTTGACAAATTTTACAATATCAGGCTTGTAAATTTTGTAGAGTTTTAGATTAGATCTTCTCTATTATCCATTCACTTGGACCCTACCAAGAATGCAGCGTAAGATCTTTCTCTCGAAAATTCCCAAAGCTTCTTCATCACGTAAAGTCAATGGCCAAGTCTCTGATGCGTTACGCATCAGAGACTATTTATATATCAGAAATCTGAAAACAAATGTCACATGATAACTTTAATCCCGTGTTTCCAGTCACTCAGTCCGTAAATTCGTGTGACGTCATAGTCGCGTGATAAATGCAATCACTTGTTTCGAGCCAATCAGTTCAGGCACTTCGATTGTTGCCAACTTTTATTTTTGCAGAAACTTTCTGTTGAAAAAAAGTATATATTCGTCAACAATTTCATTTTGAAGAATCTTAACATTTTGGCATCTTTACGAAATAAACAAATTTGAATTTTTTTCTCAATTTTACAAGTAGAACAAGTACATGTTTCAAATCAGTTTTAAATTCAATTGAGAACACGTGATTGCACTTATCAAGTAACCGTCATGAATTCAGCTTATTGAAGTAATGTAAAATTTAGTAAAAAGCATTTTTATGTTGATTTGGACTGAATTTTTACAAATTTCACGGAAGATCGAAAGAATAAAGTTTGAAGACAAAATTCCTAGACTGTTTTCTTGTAATAAGCGTAAAATTCAACAAAAAGATCATTTAAAATCTACACTAAACATTTACTAGCATTAAAAATGTTTATATTATCTTGACAGCTAATAGTTAATGTTAATTATAGCTATCACACGCATTTAATCTTTTGAAAGAGAATTAAAAAAACTTATTAAATTCTGTGTAAAGAAAATAATTCCTAGATCTCTTTGATTTTGAAATTTCACTTCCAAAGAGTTTAGTACAAATTTTTTCTGATTGTAAGTCAACTAAATAACTCACAGATTTCAAAAAATTTACCTGGAAATCGGAAAATAATTTAATGTCACTGGGTAAGAGTACTTTATGGCGTTATTTTCTTGTTTATTATATTTTAAGAATATCTGCTTCCAGAAAGAAATAAAAGAAGCTTAATAAATAGCTGTGCAATATAATGTTATGATTTACATTATGAATTTGCATTTAGTTGTATGTATACATTAATATTCTATAAATTAAAGGGGAAAACAATAAAGAGCTAAATTCACGTGACGTCACAGTCACATGATAACTCCAAACAATCCATTCATGCGCTTCCCCTTTGCAATTATTTTATAAGCACATAGGTAAATAAAATGGACTTGTGATTTACAAATAAACGTATTCTAAAAGCACTTTTTTTTAATTCAGCAAAATTTTTTGAAAAAGCTTAATATTTGAACATCTTTATCCAATTATCGAATGTGAAATGTAATCTAAATTTTAAAAGTAGAACAGGTCTGATGTCAGTAATGAATTCAATGGAGAACACGTGACCATCTTGAATTTAGACCGTTAAATTTTGATTACAATGACTCTTATCGCGTGTTTTATTTTTCTTTCTTTCTTTTTTTTTTTCAAAAACTTACAAAAAAAAAATAATGCATAGTTAAATCTTTGTTGCAATATTCCTTCAAATCTTAAGACAAATAATCATTCTATCTAAAAAAAAATCAATTTTTTTAAAATTATATGCGTATAAAATTTTATCTTTTAAAATTTCTGTAGTACAAAACTGAGCAATTACACTAAAAGAAGTAAAATTCGTACATTTCAACTTTCGATCATTTTCGCAAGCAAGAAAAGGGGAGTGGAGAGGAAGCCCGGGCTGTGAAGAATCCCTCTTCTAAACGCTGCTTTGGACGGGAAACGGTAGCCATTTAATTGCTCGCTGAGTTCTTTTTTGAAGCTGCGGGCCGTCGAACAGTCTGGGGCAAAGTCCTCTGGGAGTAGAAGAGATTTGAAATGGCACTATCTCTCGGGAGACCTAAAAATAAACCTCGTGTTTTTCGTCACGCGTGGGGTAGAATTCTTCTAACCTTTTCGTCCGCACTCCTTCTCGGTTCCGTCTTTTCTGCTTTATCTATGCTGCAGCGTGTCGCTTCTCTTCACAGCGCGAACTTTCGCTGGTTTGGATCTCCCTCAGGTTGCATTTAAAATCCGGCTGTTGAAAAAGTTTTTTTTTAAAAAGAACGGAGACTTAATTAGAATGATTAAGATTTTATTTAGAACTAGCTGGTATACCCGTTCTTCACACGAGTAAATTGAAAAATTAAACAATGCAGAATGAAGGCTAAAGACGTTTTTAATGATATAATTTTACGTGAATTGCACATTGAACAATAAAAAAGCTTTTTGCATATCTCAGCGGAGCAAAAAAATATAAATTAAATTAATTATAATTTTAAGTCTGTAGATCTAATAGCTGACAAAAGGGATTTTTATTTATTTGTAACTCTCTTGTCAGTCGAATTTTGAAAACACCTTCCTAAGCTGATCTCTGCTCAGCAAAAGCAACACATTGTTACAAATTTTGTGTCATGAACACTTAAAATAGTGTAAATAAATTATATCTGGAGGTGTAATACGTTAATATTACTTCCTGTTGTATTTATTTTATATTAAAATCTTGCCACCACTTCTCCGTTCGAAATCTAGTTTTACTATGAAATAAAAAAAGAGTGATTACACTGATCAAAGGAATAAATTAAAAGCGAGCGCTCACTGACAAAACAAAAAGGAAATTGTTTTGCTTCACACAAAAAGATAGATATATGCTGTCGCGTGCTTTTTTTGCAGATGACAGAATTTTTTCCTACTTTATTGACAATTATCGTTATATTTTGGAAACTTCCCACAATATCTTTATAAATTATAGCTTATGTGTTATTCTGATGTATAAGCTATATTATTGTAAAGTTTCATTAAAATCCTTTAGTTGTTTTTCCGTGAAAGAATAACAAACATCCAAACAAACTTTCGCGTTTATAATATTAGTAAGGATATGCGTGTAAAACAGCAAAGGATTCATGACCTGCTTGTTTATAAAAATTATTTTGTTATTAATAATCAAAATTGTTTGGAATCTATAAGTGAAATAATATATTGTACCTTAAGTAAAAATATCACAAACATAAAATTATGAGGACCAATATTTTATTGCATGAAACTCTTCTAAAGAGAATTTAATTTTAACGTTCATTAACTTTTCTTTCTTTCATTCCATGATAATATTATATAGATCACTTAGAAATAAATTCAATCATAAATGATTACCATAAAATCCGGCGTATAAAGCGCACCTATACTTTCAAGCAGTATTTTTTTAATTTTAAGATATATTCGCCGTATAACGCGCTCCCCCTTTTGTATGAAGAAACCTGAAATATACACATGCAATGCTCTTATGTTTTATGGTCATTTATTCGAAGCATTATCTCAGACTTTGGAAAATTAGTATATATCTAGAATTACAACTCTTTTAAATTCATAAGGTGTTACATTTCTTTTATATATAAGGAGTATTTCGATGTATGGAGAAGTCTTAACTTTTTATTTTTAATGCTCATCTCTTTTTATTTTTAAAGCTATCATTTTTATACCCAGTGTATAACGCGCATCCGTAAATTTCGATCTTATTTTTTGTGTTAAAAGTGCGCTTTATACCCGGGATTTTACACGGTACTTTTTTCCCACCTGAGGGTCAAGAAATCAACTCAGGGGCGTTAGAGATATTTTCAAAGTTCGTCCGTTCTAAGATCGGTTAGACAGGCTGATGTAGGAATCTGTCGAGGCTCAGAGGCTACCCATTGACGTGGAATAGAAGTTTGAAGAGGGAAAGAACCCTTGACATGGTTCAAAATTACGAGATCTTCACCAATAGCCCTCAGAGTGCGACGTACATTAAAATCAAATTTTAAGATCGAGATGTAAGGAAATTGATGCATTTTAATACTGTCTTCGCGGAACAAACTTGGAACATTTTTTGGTATTGCAATGTTCATGCAAGTTCATGACTTTGTTACTCGTATGTACGTTTATAATAAGAAGTATAGTAAAATATACCACTACCGGTGAAATAACAAAATCAGAATTTAATATTAATGTTGAAGAAGTTTCTAACCTGACAAATTGTGTAAAAATTCAAAAGTAATGGAAAAATATGCCGCACTCCGGAGGTTGCAGGTGTAAGAGGGTTTGCGAGAGAAACAGACATTGTTTTAAAGATAATTACTTTTTTATTTAGGGTTTTTTACTCTATGAACAATTTACAACTAATTCAGAAACTTTGTGAACCATCTTAATCTAACTTATAAGATTATTCAAAATAACTTATCTCTCGATCCCCTTGTAGTTCACTTGACAACTCCTACCTAAACTGCAACAGCTTTGTACGAATCAACTTCTTTATTCCTCCCACTGCTCTGAATGAACGCTGAGTTTCAGTACGCACGACTTCCAATTCACAAATCATGTTCCACTATTAACGTTTCATGATTAACCTAATACACCCATTGCCAGAGTTTAAGTATCATTTACATTCGCATAAAATCAAGTCATCTCTTCGGAAAGTGGTTTTTAATCTCAAATCACTGTTAAGAATAGTTTCCCAAAGACGATTAGTGGAGGACACGTGGACAGAACCCGTCACAAATAGCCTTATCTTTTTGCGTTTACGTTGCTACGCATGACATGAAAAACATACGAGCTTATTTCTCGTCCTCGTTGCTTGACCATAATTCAAAATTATGGGAACCTTCTCTGATAACCAGGGACATCTTAAGGCATGGGTCTGGGTCGTTTTGTTCTCGATTCTGTCTTAGTAAGATCATGATCCGGATCATTTTAATGTGGTCAAATATTGTTCCCGCACGTATTCGATAAACGGGGAATTTCAAACTGCATGTCAACTGGCAAAAGTTGTAAAACTGTATTATTATGTGCTGACCATTGTCCATATCTAGGCCTAGGCCTAACCATAAACCATCATTCAACTCGTTTAGTCAAAATGCAATTACCGTTTGAACGATTATATGGTAGCACACTGTCTACTTATAAAGATTTCAAGTAGGGCCTACTCCTGCATAGGGGTCCAAAGCCTAAAAAAATCTTAAGATTTCTTAGGACTCAGGGCCTCAAGAGAGGAGTCTTAAGATTTAGAGTCAAAGAGTCTTAAGACGAACCTGCAGATAACCCTCGTTTCCTTTCTAATACACGTTACTAAACAATCAATCCAAAATATATTTGTCCTTTAGTTGTTCACAACAAGTTCTCTGTAAAAGTTTTCCTGCGTTTTGAAATTATGGTGCTAAGCGATACAATCTCATGTGAATCATGAATCTACCTCCTTTTATCCTCATTCGTGGACTAATAATTCGTAATCTATTGCATTTTATGGAATGGTAAGAAAAAGAGAAAAAGCCTTCTATTGTAAGATGTTTTGCTTTAAAGTGTTTTCAGAATGTCAGAAGCAATTTCCTTGTACTAACCCTAAGCAGGGTCTTCGAAATTGCACATTGTTGTTCCATCCATTATAAATTAAGCAGCCACCCAATGAACCATTAATCCTTCGTAATTAACGTTGACGTGAAAATACAACAACGGGGCTCGGCAGCAATTCACTAAGTCATACTAACCTTGTTTTGAGTCGGGAGGTTTCAACCTCATACATAAATCATATTATTTCGAAATTAGGAATTACCATTAAAATGGTATTAATTTATATATTGGACTTAATAAGCCCTTACAATTTAATGACTGGGATTTGAATATTTATTTTTTGTATGGAAAAAATTCTCAAATTTCTAAAATATTTATTAACGATGAATTTGATGAAATTTTACTGGTTAGTGACTTTACTTGCTAAAATATAGTTGAATATCTGACGGTTCACTCTCTCTGTTGGAGGCAAAAAAATCAAAGATAAATTTAACTTTTTGAGGCAGATCTCATTTGAAAAAGTTTAAGGTAATCATGAATTAGATAAGTAATAGAAATTCACACATAACTCAATATTTAAAGTTAAGATCTATAGAGAGATTCTCGGGCCTAATAACTTACTTAATATCACACTCTATAAAATTTTTATACAAACAGCTTGAGGTGGTCTCTACCAAAGAACCCATTTTCTGTTAGAGAACTAGTGACGTCTCAACGGTAATACAGTTTTGCGTGGGAAATTATCCGGGACCGCGAACACTCTGACGCTTATATTCTAATGCAAGTCAACCTTTGACCTCCCTTTAACCAGCCGACAGAGAGGTAATCGGCGCAGTTCCCACTCCAATCTACAGCTTCAAAGTCCACCGCGTGAGGGGTGACAAGGACTAATAGCAGAATGGTATTCAGGGCTACGTCCCAACAGAAGCGATTCTGCGTCACGTGAAAATTGGAAGGGCGTGATGTATTCGACTGGAAAAGAGACACGAAAAGGGGAAACAAAACGTTTCACAGATGCTAGAGAGACACATCCACAGGTTTTAACACTCTACGTTACCCCAGCGCACTCCAACGGACTCTCTCTACGATTGACTTCCAGATTAGCTTGGTCTCTAAGACCTACAGTGACCTTTTAAGGCTCACACCTACTAACATCCCGATGTCATCCTAACGCAGCCTTTCACAGGGATGATCAGGCCTTACCTTCCAGCGACCTCAACAGCGATGCAACTTAGCAGTGTCGTAGCAAGCTTATAAATGAATATGTCCTTTTCTAGGCCAGTTCTAAATATGTACAAAAAATTGTCGGACGTATAAATGGTATAAAGAAAGGAAATAGTCAAGATAAAAATAAAGACTCAAACTCAGTGGCGCAACAGCCCAAGAGGACCAGGGCCTACTGTGCTCATCCCAGTATACTTGACCATTGGGTGCTGAGGAGCATGAGCAGATGTCCCGATAAGGTGGTGAGTCTGAAGCGAGACCCCCAGTGTTTAAGTCCCCAAGCAAGCTTGGTACTCATTTGTCGACCCACTGCAGTAGGGATGAAGGGTTGAGTCTACCTTGCCCAGCCCGGGAGTAGAACCTGAATCTGTGGTGTGGAAGCACGATACGCTACTACTCGACCACTGGGCCTCAAGAGTAAAGTAGGTGATATATTAAGCGCATATATAAAGCAATAAGAGAATGTGTTAAAAAATATTCGACATTTATTCTTAAAAATCTCATATTCAAAAGCAATAATTTAACTCTAATATCTTTAGGTTGTCAAATACCACTACAAATGATTCTACTAGTGTAGGAAGCAATACTAGAACATCTTTTTTTATGATGGCCCTTAACGGATCCATCGCATTCTGTGTGATGCCCTTTGTAGACTGAAATCTGGTTCTTTCACTACAGGCTTTATGATCCGGGAAATCATCAAGCTCTACTCGAAACATAATCCAATAAAAAAAACAAGTTTTTCTCTCAATTCTCAGTGGCACTCAACACTACTCAACAAATTTGTCAAATGTTGAGTGGAAGGAAGTTGATAAATTTGTAATGAACCTTATTTGACAAACATATTCAGAATTATGGACATTTACGGAATTAAGAAAAAATCCGAGAGTTAACTTTAAAGATAAATATACAGCTATTTTGTAAAGTATTGAATGCCATGACTGGAGAGATTTATTTGAAGAGAGAAAATTATATGTACTCAGCTTCCCGCTTTTGGTTCTATATATCTAAGTAAAAAAACCCTTTCCTCATGTGAAAAATATTTTGAATTCGCAAAGAAATGGTTTAACAACTGAATGCTCAGAACCGTGCCTAACTGAAAGCCACAAATCATACGCCTGTTTTGCTATATTAAAATAGAGTGGAGCAAGCAATAGGTTTCCCTTAAAATTTTTATTTAGCTACGAGGGGTGATTGATAAGTAAGATCTCCAATAGTATAAAATAGGTTTCCGACTAGGTAAAATAATAACAGAGGTATCAAAATGAAGGAAATTTATATATTGTTAACTCATTTCTCAACATAGTCACCACTAACAGCTTCACATTTGTTCAATCGTTATATCCAATTCTTCATTCCGTCCATGTGGAAAGATTCTGGTTGGCTGAGTATCCATTTGCGTACGGCTGCCTGAACTTTGACATTCGTTGAAAAATGTTGACCTTTCAACGTCTCCTTCAATTTTGGGAACAACCAAAAGTCCGACGGTGTCCAATCTCGGCTGAAAGGAGGTTGCGGAACCACTGTGAATTTCAGTTTTCCCATGATGTCCTGTGTTTGTCCACTGTAATGCGGTCTTACATTGTCGTGATGCAAGAAAAGACGTTTTCTTTTTGGTCTGATTCTGCAGATGCGTTGCTTGAGGGATCGTAAGGTTGCACAGTACCTGTCGAAATTCACCGTCAGTCCATTAATCAGAAACTCCGTGTAGAGAACACCACTTGTATCCCAAAAGATGGTGAGCATGACTCTTGTTGGCTGACATTAAAGTTTTGAATTTCTTGACACTTGGAGAACTAGGATGACGATATTCCATGTTATCTGGACAGGGACGTCTAAGGCATGGGCCCAGGGCCTCGGCCACAATAGGGGCCTCTTCTCGTCCTTGACTCATAAATCCAACAATAAGCATAATTCGAATAATTTCATCATCAAATGTTATTTCCGGTTGTATTCTCCAAAAAATTGGGAATTTCGGACGAAATGTCAACTGCTTACATGGGATGATCGTCGTCCACGTACAGGCCTAGGTCTATCACACACTGGCGTAGCTAGTTGTGATGAGGCACTGTATCCAATTTCTTTGGGGAGCTCTTTTTCTGATATGAGCGCCCTGTTTGTGGACTGCAGTTACACGAGTTGAGGCCCCTGTAGCTTCGGGGCCCCGTATCATTGATACGGCTGATGCGGTGGTAGCTACGCCTCAGCTACCACAATACACCAACATTACTCATGCAGTCAAAAGGCAACAGTCGGTCGAGTACGTGATTGTAAGCCAAGCCCATTTATTAGTTTTTGGTTATTGTTTGTATGAATATTTGATAACGTATTCTATGCACTGTGTACTTTTGAGAATCATAGATGAAACCTACATCTGTGTAGGCACTCAGGGCCTACTTTTGAGTAGGGCCTAGGGCCTCAAGAAGTCTTAAGACGTCCCTGTATCTGGGTCATAATGATGAATCCCGGATGTCAAAGTTCAGACAGCCGTGCGCAAATGGATATGCAGCAAACCATAATCTTCCTTCATGGACGGAATGAAGAAATGGATAGAACGATTGAACAAATATTGTCGGCCTAATTATCAGACTGCGTAGCTCCATCGGTGTTATTGATATAGGAGTGCAACGTGTCAAGCTCTTATTGGCGCGATTCCTTAATCCTTTTGTTTTGTCTACGTCATGCCTCAGTGCTCCGCTTTTAATTTATTCCTCGATCAGTGTAATCACTACTTTTTTTTATTTCATAATAAAACTAGATTTGGAAGGGAGAGGTGGTGGCAAGATTTTAACATAAAATAAATACAACAGAAAGTAATATTAATGTATTACACTTCCAGATATATAAATTATTTACACTATTTTAAGTGTTCATTACACAAAATTTGTAACAATGTGTTACTTTTGCTGAGCAGAGATCCCGCGGGGGACTAACACTAATATACGTTATCCCTATGGCAACCTCATTATCGTACGATAAAAATATCAAAGTTAACCATATTGTAATACTATCGCCTATCTTGGCAAACATAAACAACAACTTGGCGCCTAGCCCTACTGTATCAATTTAGCATCCCAGATGGAGTTACGCAGTCTGATAATTAGACCAAGGATATGAAGTTGTTAGTGGTGACTATGTTGAGGAATGAGTTTACAATATATAAGAGTAATAAATTTTCTTCATTCTGATACCTCTGTTATTATTTTACCTCGTCGTAAACTTATTTTATACTATTGGAGACCTTACTTATCAATCACCCCTCGTATAATGAAGTAAAATACTTATATTTTCTGTTGTCTATTTCTTATTTTAATAAACATGTTAAAAATACACTACTGAAAATGTCTTACTGTGTGGCACACTGAATCATATTTGTAGATGGGTTCGGCATGCCACGGCTAAATGGTTGCCCTGATCTAAACTTTGCTTTAAATTTTTCCATTAACCCTGTGCATTATATTAACAATGATTAAATTTTGTCAACAAGAAGAAATTTGAATTGTAGTACTCTTTTTACCTTCCTAACATGCCGAATAAGAAAGCTATTATTTCTACCATTTTGATCAGAAAGAAGTGAACATTTAGGAATTGATATAAAATCTTCCACTTTGCTCTTAAAATATCGAGTTCCCAGCCAACTGAAAATTTTGTTCTTCAGCGACGCACTGGTAGTGTCAGCGGAAACGGTTGGACTTCCTCTGTAGAGGCAGTGAAAGAATAGGACTGGGAGTGTGGAATGAAAAAAGGAAATATAAAACGCTTCGCTCCGTGTGCAGCGCAAACGAATTACGCATTTTCAGTTATTTATAATATTGGTATTTATTTCAGAATTAGTATCTAAATTAGAATTGTTTTAAGTTAAAATTCATTTATTACAGTATAACGTTATATAACGAAAACTAGAGCATATTCTATGAGAGAAAGAATGGATCAAATTAGGTAAGCATGAATAGTATAATAAAAAACATACTGTTCTCTATAGGAATAATGAAGTCAGAATATTGTAATATTGGAGAATTTTTCTATTCAAAGAATAATTGTTCCGATTTTGAGTCCTATTTCTTAATGTTACACTAAGACCTGTATAAGCAAAGATAATCTTTGAATCAATTCTTTCTTTGTTTCAGTGATGGACGAATTTTTTTTACGAGTGAGCTAAAAAAAAGAAAAGAAATTCTGGGGAGCCAATGTAATTTTTATTATAAAACACAGTAAAGACTAAAAAAAATACATTATACTTTGGAAATTCTGTGGTACTGAGGCCCTGAATAGAGTTATTACTGTGTATTTCCTGTTTTTCAAAACTTTTAACTTACATTTTAAAGCATATAAGTATAGTTTGATAGTTTTATGCATATTTACTATGGCGCAGATCTTTCTTTACTAATGCAGACATTTTAAAATCAACATCTTTTTTTTATTATTCAAACTTGTATGAAAGTGTTCACATGTATGCAAAAAAAATCCCTTCAAATGATTTTTTTTAAAGATTTAAATTGAAAATTTCCACACAATTTTTCAAGCTTACTATTATTGGATTTTAAAAAATTGTCCTTTTGAACAAGAAACATTCCCGGCTATGTTTTAAAGCCGGAACCAACATGACCCTTGCTCAGGGTCTCTGCCTCGAAGGCAGTAGCGCACACAGAAGTTTTCCAAGGGGGGTACAGGGTCGAAAGTCCACCATTCTTGTATCATGCTCCTTTTGGTTTTGTCGATTTTGGGCAACAAAAAACAGTAAAAAACTAATTATTTAATAAATAATTAGTATTAATTAATAAAATTAATCATTAAAAACAAATATTTAATTAAATTGTACGTATTAAATAATCAATCGGGGGAAAAATCAAGGGCTTTGGGGGGGAGGGTCCGGACCCCTAGGACACCCCCCTTGTGTGCGCCACTGTTCGAAGGGGCTCTCCTGAGACAGAGTTTTGCTCTCCCGTCTCAGCCTCTGTGATCAGAAAAATTTTAATCCTCAAATGTTAGTCCCAGACATATTCTGTAAAAAACTGGGAATTTCCATTTTTATGCCCATTGGAAACAGTGGCAAGGCTGGCGTTATTGTGTAATGTCTGCCTTCCGAGTTTAGGTCTAGGCCTACCACCATACACCAACATTACTCATTTAGCAGAAAGCTTGCAGTCGATCGAATTGGTTTGTGTCTAAATTCGCGAGATTGTGAGTCACGCACATTTATTTGTTACGAGTTGCCATTTGTACGAGTATTTGACAAGGTATGCTATAAAGCAGTGGTTCACAAACTTTTTTGTCTCATAGATCCCTTGCCATGTTTTTCGGTTTGAGGTAGACCCCTGCTTACCTAATCTTGAATTTTTGTAAATTTATCAACTTAAATGTATTTTGACAGCTGTTAATACCACTCCTACTTTAAAAGAAATAAATTTCTAACTGTAACGAAGTGCAGTGTTTAAAATTTAAAAAGCACATGTAAATTAATTAAATTAAAAGTTAATTAACAAATAAAACAACTAAACAACAAACAAATGATTTTAATCGGAGGGATGAATCTGGTGCTACAATATCAAATTTTCAACATTTCGTATCAATCTTGTCAGGTTTAACCTGAAATCTCCTCTGTTAGTTTATAGTGTCCAGTTTTTTTTTCTTCTTTTTTATTTTGGAGATTGGCAGCCATGCTGAAACTCCTTCACACCAGGAAAAGCAATTAAAAAATTTCTTACAATATTCCATAATTCAGGACAAATAACAGGTTTGAATTTCAAAGTCAAAATTGCTGACATCCGTTTCTAAACTTAAGATCTTCGTTAGTGATAATTGTGATCTGTTCCTTTTGTAATGTGAAATATTTTTTTCAATGTGACCATATGAATTCAATACCTACTGTGGTTTTACCATAGTCAAAGTATTCTCAAACCTAGTTTCAAAATCTGAATAAAAGGCATTTAAATATTGAAGTAGGTCAAAACGTCCCGACAGATTGTCTGTGACCAATTGAGAAAATTCGAGACCTCCAGTGTTATACTTCTTTAGCTTAACTCTGGAAAGAAATGCAGAAACGGTTCTTGTTTTGATAAAACTTATGCTGTCATCTTTTGTAAGTCTAAATTAACCTCATTTAATTTAGTAAATAAATCTGTTAAATAGGTAAAATTTGTTTCCAATTGATTAAATTTTCTTTTAAAGTTAAAATCACGATCTAGTTTAATGAGAGCCACAGTATCATTGACTGCCACTTACACCTCATGGACCCCTCAAATATTTTTTGCTGATGTAGACCCCTTGAAGGTCCTCATAGACCCCTGGGGTCTATATGGACCACTTTGGGAATCACTGCTTTAAAGTATCTACTTAGTAGAGTCGGCCCAGGGACTCAAGTTTTAAGCCCCGTCACTGTATATGCCTTACCATTGAACAACGACGTCGGTAGGTTTTTAGCCGAAAACAATGCAGTTCTTCGCAGCTTCCTTCCTGATTTCCTCATTTTTAAACATTCCGAGTTTTTGAAATCATTATGAAGCAAGTGAATGAGCATTTTGCTTACTCTGTTCTTAATATGTTTTTGTGTGCAAATGTCTACTTATACTAAGTTGGAGTCACTCTACAACTTTCCAATAATTTTTCCTGTTATTCTTGCGATTTTTAAAATAATAACGCGAATATCGCTGTGTGCCGCTATGTAGCGTTGTAGCTGACGTCCCACCGTAGCGCATAGCCAGTTTAAAGGACCTAAATATCACTTATAAGCTAATAGCTATTATCGCTTTCAAGTTAAGTTGAGATGGTAGAGTACAGTTTTTTGTGCGCATCCTATATACATATTTGATTCAGTTTTACGTGTATTTTTGCCTAAATGTAATTAATTAGTAAAAAATACCGAAAGAATTCTTTTTTTAATAATGACATGCTGTTATTTCATTTCCACACCACCGGTTCAAGGTATCGACTCAGCCTTTTCATCCCTCCTGCAGTGGGTCGGTAAGATGAGTACCAAGCCTACTTCGAGACTTAAACACTCGGGGTCTCGATTCAGACTGACCACCTAATCGGGACATCTGCTCATGCACCTCAGCGCCCAATGGTCACGTACACTGGGATGGGCACAGAAGGCCTTGGCCCTCATGGGCTGTTGCGCCACTGAGTTTGAGTTTGAGTATACTGTTATATTGCTAAACCTACATTTTTTTTCTTTCCAAAAAGGAAGAAAGAAAAGGAAAGAATAAAATAAGAAAAGTAAAGGAAACTGGAAAGAAAAGAAAGGAAAAAAGTAAGAAAAAAAGAAAGAAAGAAAACTTTATGAGTTTGTTTAAATGTTGCTTTGCATTAAAAAATAAGATTTAACACATTTCTGGAAAGAAAATTTTCAAAAATTTATTTCCCATTTTGACTAAAGAAGTATGGAAAATATCACTTTTTATCAATCACACTATTCTCCATTGGCGTAGCTAATTCTGAATGAGCCCTGTATTGAAAAATCCTTGGGAGTTCTTGTTGGGGGCCCTTTAATATTTTACAGTTTTTGCTTACACATGTTGGGTCTCTGTAGTTTGGGTGCCCCGTTTCATTGATAGGGTAGTTGCTCTACGCACCAATTGTTCACCTAAATCACCTTTTTTCATGAATATAATATGCAAAAAAATATTCTCCTATACTGTAATGCCAAATGTATATTTAACGATAAAAATTTTGAATACTTACATAGGACACATTTCAATAAACGAATACAATTGCTGTATCCCCAAGTACTTACAATAAGATTTGACCAACTTTTTCTCTGAAAAAATTATTCGCGTTTGAGTTCTCTAACATTAGAAGCAATCAATTTTACGAATAAATTTTTCAACCCAAGGAAACTTTTAAAATATAGATGATACTTCAATTTGCAATACATTTACTACAAGCGTTTTTTCAAAAACCAGTACGAATTGTCATTACAATTTTATCGCATATTTTCCAACAACAGAGAAAATGTCATTATTCTAAAACTACCCCAATCTTTTTTCTCTCACTCACTTACGCAGTTCGTTCGCTTCGTGACTTTAAAAGGGTAATCATCATCACGAATAATCAGTGGGCGCATCACGACAATACCCGATAATCAATGGGCAAGGCCGACTGACAGAAACTTCGCAATGGGATTACTAGTCGGGACATAATTCCAACCAACGGTGAAACCTATATCACTGAGACGGAAAATCTGGGGATCGGTGTGAATTGAAGCGTGATTGCCAGAAACGCCCCTGCATAGAGCCCCGGCCTAATCTTCTTCAACTTCTTAGGTTGAAAGAAGGAATCGGATGAAGACGCAACAAGCCCAGCAGAGAACCAAAATGCGAAGAATTAAATCTGTGCGGAAACCGCTGGTTGAAAATAAGCTTCCGTAAATTTTGCATGGAATGCATGAATCAGATGGAAACGGAAGACGTCGTATTATCTCATGCATAAGGCTCTTATCGCTTGTAATTAAATTAAGTTTAAGATTGTTACCGAAAAATGCAGGAAAATGTGTGTTTCGCATGTATTGGATTGTGATGTTAGTTAAAGCGTAATGTTTCTTACCTTGGCGATTAAAAGCGGGCGCAGACTGTCTTCGTTTGCCAGGTTTATTCGTAAAGTGAAGCTGGCGCAAATAATGATGGTAACAAGCTCTTTGGCAGGTATTGTGTTTATTTAGACTTAGAATATACTATCGATCTGATCTCCGAGCATATAAATAATTGTTTTCCTAAGAACGATATTAGAATTCTGCAAACATTTTATCCTTGAATGAATATTTCGGTTTGGGAAGTAGATTTGTTGCATATACAGTCGAACCTCTATATAACGAACCTCTATATTGCGAATTTTTCTGTATAGCTAACTTTTTTCTGGAACCTTGAACATTTCACGATTTCTTTCGTAAAATAACCTCTCTACAGCGAAGTGCATTCATTTTCTATATAACGAACTTTTTCTTTTGTAATTCAATTTTTTTTCCCTATTTTTAAAAAGTATTTCTGAACATTTCAAGTTATTCTCTCTTGAACACATTTTATGGTGGTCATAAATCTTTAGCTGGTTTTATTAGATCCTAACTCGCCAAGAGCAATAGAGTTTTTGACGTTTCATCTAAGAAGTGCAACCTTTATCTCCCATTGTCCAGTTCACTGAAAACATCTTCCATTTCCCCTTTCACCCTCAGTGGAGTCGTCTCGGGTCCCCGTGTCCTTGAACTATTCTCCGTTCATTTGTAGTGTTGATTAGTCGTACTAGTAGCTCAAAAATGTTAAAACGTAAGTGCTTGAGCATCAAAGAAAAACATTTAATTCTTCAGGAAGGGGATAAAGGCGTCAAAAAATTTTCCTTGCAATTTTTCTTCCCTTTTTTTTTTTTTTGATAGGTAAATTATATAAAATAAATATATATTAATTTACAAAAAGATATGAATAATTACTTTTTTAATATATTGTGTTTATGAATTTAAAATTTGTTTCATGTGGTTTATAAAGAAAATTGATACATGAACCTATATATAATGAATTTTTCATATAACGAGCATTTTTTTCGGGATTTACTGACTTCCTTATATAGAGGTTCGACTGTATATAATTTATAAAGTTAGAATAACAACATAGCATTTTTCAACATAAGTATCCTATTTCTTCAGGCATTTATTGTACCAGTAGAGCAAGGAATTGAAACATTGATAGAAAAAATATGTGTCCTGATGATGAAGATAAATTTTCTCGGCTTATATATCTCTGTCATTAGAGGGAAAACTCTGTCTTCCAAGATGTTTTTTTAGTTTTGGAAGATAAATGAAAGTCATGAAATAATTCTAGGAGAAAAAATTGTTAACAATGAAAATTAAGTGATGTTACAGTGTGCAATTTCTCTTTGGTCAAATGTTTTGAAACACACCTATGGCTTATCTTCTGGATTTTGAGGAACAATGTTCCATTCCGTACCACATGAAAGATTAAACTGTTTTTATAATTATGGAAGATTCAATCGTCTGTTCTAACTTACGGCTAAATAAAGGTCATTAACACATCTCTCCAAAAGTGAAGTTTGTCCCTTTGTTATGAAGTCATAAAACCAGTACCGGTTTCCACATTAATTAAAAATACATTTCAGTGGCCGGAATACCCTTATCCCCCCCTCCTCTCACTATAAAAACGAACTAATGACCACACATCTTCTTTGGATCATTTCAAATTTGTCTGCTTGCCATTTTAAATGAATATAAAATATTGACACATTGATTATTCTAGATCGGGTCTGGGCATTAAGTCGATCGCGATTGACCAGTGGACCACCACGACATTCTGCGGAGACCACCTGAAGATTAGCAGTTAGTAATTTTATTCCGGAATAATCAAGATTGGCTGACAGTATGCAGACTAAGTATTTTACTGATTATAACTACGAAAACTAACTTTAGATGAAAATATTTTATTTTTTAATGTGTTTTGAATTGTTTGATAATAAATAAATGATTTTATATTATTATATTTGTGGTTATTATTATGTTTGTATCTTGCGTTTTGGTTTAAACACTGGTTTTAAAAGTGTGAGCTTTTTTTTTATTTCGGTTATGTAGGTAAAAGTACATATTCCATATTCATTATTAAGTTATAATAAATAGTGTATACCTGTTTCTTACCTCACCATACCTACGCCACTGGATGGACCTCAACACATTGAAAAAATTTGAAATAGACCACATACCCTGGAAAAGTCTGTCCACCCCTGTTCTAGATTAAATAAATAGTATAAGAGTTTTAATGAAACGATATTATATATTGGGGTCATGGTGTGAGCAATACATTTGATGGAATAAAATAAAGAGAATCTTACTCTTTCTAATATACTCTTGTATGTGTACATATACAGTCGAACCTCTATATTGCGAATTTTTCTATATAATGAACTTTTCCCTGGAACCTTGAACATTTCACGATTTTCTTCGTAAAATAACCTCTCTATAACGAAGTGCATTTTCTATATAACGAATTTTTTCTTTTGTAATTCAATTTTTTTCTCCCTATTTTTAAAAAGTATTTCTGAACATTTCAAGTAATACTCTCTTTAACACATTTTATGGTGGTCATAAATCTTGAACAGATTTTATTAGATTCTAACTCGCCGAGAGCAATAGAGTTTTGGCCGTTTCATCCAGGAAGTGCAACCTTTAACCCCCACTGTCCAGTTCACTAGAAACAACTTCGATATCCCCTTTCACCCTAAGAGGAGTTGTCCAGTGTTCTAGTTATGAAATAGTGTATATTTAATATTACTTGTATGCTTTAAATTTGAAAATGTCCTTAAAGTTCGTTAATTTTAATATAATATTAGTTTTTTAATATTGAAAATACAGTGTATTCTTCGAAATTCTTTTTTCTGGCTTTTCTTGCAGTTTTTTTGATGGGTAAGATATAAAAAATAAACATATATTAATTTTAAAAAAGGTGTGAATAATTACTTTTTTAATATGTAGCGTTAATGAATTTAAAATTTATTTTATGTGGTTTATAAAGTATATTAAAAGATGAACCTCTGTATAACGAATTTTCCATATAACAAACTTTTTTCCGGGGAACTTCGTTATATAGAGATCCAATTGTATATATATAATCTGAATAGAAATATTATATTCTTTGTGAAAGATCTTTTGATGATATTCTCTATTTCGAAACAAATTTTAAGTTGCTTTGCAACAAAATGGGGATCGCTAGGGATAGATATCTTTTTTCAGTGTAATAGGGCAAAAACTTCGATCGAAAATTTAATTAATTTAACTGAATTTTGACATAAATATTAAAATTAAAACACTTTGAAGTAGATAATTTTTTTCTATCTTATTAAAAATAATTACCTTAAAAGGGTAAACTCACATACTGATTTATATAATTTTTCGTGATAAGATTTATCCAAAAATAAGTGACTTTGTTTGATTTCACATGTTTTAGAATTTAACACAACCTTGGCTACGAGATTTAAGACATTTCATTTTGCAGCAAGAAATATACCACAAAACTAAATAGTGTTCGGACCGGGAGCACATCGATCAAATAATCGTAGAAACCCAATACAAAGAGCGACAAATCTCTTAATAAATAATTGAAAAGGGCGTACAAAAGAGCAGTTTGTTTTTCTGCAACTGGGGGGAGTGGTTGTCTAAGTGGGGATACCTGTTGGCGAGTCATCGGAGAAACGTTCTGCACGACAAGCCCGTTTCATAGATACGCATACATGAGAATAGAAAGAATTACGAAAAACGACCTCGCTTTTCTTGATGCACCCGTCACGACTGCGGCTGCCTTTTTGTTGGATTTCCCAACTCGACAGCACGTTCTAAGGAGAGGGAAAAAAAAGAAAGATTTCGGCTCTGTTAACAGGAAAATCTTCCTCAAGGGCGCACAATCTCGAGTACTATTTCGCCGTCACCTCGTTTTTATAGCGCGAAGTTGAGTAGCTGCGCTGCCAAAAAAACGAAGCACGTAAGATGTTTTCATTGCCGTGTGAATCACAGTTTCAATATGAAAAATCTCAAAGGAGAAAAAACAAGTAATATAAAAGAATATTTTAAGTCAATTCCTACTTAGATCAACAAAGAAAATTTTTATTTTAGCTACTTTTTATTAAATAATTACAATTAATATAAATATATATACACATATGACCAGTGGCGCACACAAGAGGGTGTCCTAGGGGTCCGACCCCCACCGTTGTTTTTTTTCCAATTGATTATAATTCTAAGTATATAGTACGTAAAATTTAATTAAACATTACTTATTAATGATTAATTTTATTAATTAATGCTAATTATTTATTCAATAATTAGTTTTTTACTGTTTTTTATTCCCGAAAATCAACAAAATCAAAAGGAGTATGATACAAGGATGGTGGACTTTCGACCCTGGACCCCTTCCCTCCTTGAAAAATTCCTGTAAGCGCTACTGCATATGACAGAATCACAACATTAAGTGGTAATTAATTTTTATTAATTATCATTGAAGTATCGTATTGCCATCCAAAACAATTGTGTATATAAAATTTCAGCTCAACTGAATGCTTTAAAACGTCAGAAAAAAACTTTTCAAGTTTTGACACAAGTCGCCAAAAGGGTCGCTAAGTCGCCAAAAATGGCTGTATTTGTAATTCTTTAAATAATTAGTTTTAATCAATTTTTATTAATTATAAATAAATTATTGTATTGTCATCATGTATAATAAAATAATCATGTATATAAAATTTCAGCTCAATTGAGCGCTTTAAAATGCATTTTATTAATGATTGAAAATTCCACCAAGCTAAAAATAAATAAATATATAGAGATTGTGGGCTAATATTAGGAATTGAAAAAAGATGCCTTTACACTTGTTTTGATTGAATAATTGACGTAATTCTTTGATTGTACTCCAGAGTACTTCTGATTATCGTCTTTGAATCTAAAAGGAAGATAAACGAAAAAAAAAACTCTCATTGCGTATTGATGTATTCCTTGGATAACAGCTGAAAATCAGGAAAAAAGTACTTTCAAAACAATATTTTTTTGTTGTATTTGATGACAATTTTGTTGTATGTGAGATTATCTGGCGGATATCTTTGTAATGCCCAAATGGTTTATTTAGTATTTAACATATTTCGTAATCGCGGTTGCAAAAGATACGTAGACTGAGTGAAAAGAAATGGCAACGTCTATAGAACTTCAATATTTTTAAATATTTTATCCAAAATTATATGATGTTACGTTTACTATCTCCTAGCTATTATTTTCGCGAGAATTGTGTAAACGATTTTGCTGTAATTTAAGTTCAAGATCGTCTTCAGAATGACAAAATGGAAAAGTATGAAAAGATAATAATTTTTCTTTATTAATTGGAGTATATAGTACCATGAAATTCGAAAGAATAAACTTCAAAATCCTTGCCTATATTCCTAATTTTGCTTTAGTTGTATTATGCTAAGAAAACATCGGAAAAACTTATATTGTGAGCTGAGAGAAAGGGTGGTAAGAGTTTCTGAGTGGTAAACGAATCGGAAGTGATGAAAAGTTGGAGAATGTAGTGACAACCAGGTTTAATGTAATGGCGGCAGAAGGTACCTTTAAAGAATGTAACAAAATTGCTTTTTCAAAAAAAAAAATTATTTTGTATAAAACTAAATGGCTTTTATTTACTGGATGACCATCGTATACATATGCATCAAGAATTATTATTCTATGCCTTATTTTTTGTTTTTAAGCCATGTCGTATGATTATACGCCATGTAAGAGATCCCTAGAGTTTCTGTTTGGCTTGGGTGCTCTCGGCAAAATTACATCCTAGTACAGGTTCACATCATCAGAGCTCAGGTGCTTCCCTCAAGGGAGGAAACTGGGTGTCAAATTTACCTGCGGCGATTGGTATCCGCCTTTATGGTGCCGTACTAAAAAGAAATGCCAGCTTCCGGGGAATGTACTAGGTCTGCAATGGTAAAGCATCAATCCTGCGGCCATTAGAATTTTTTTTTAAAAAACTTTGTTTCTAAAAGACATGTAAAATAATTAACAATTTTTTATGACGTTATATTCCTGCCTGTTATAACAGTTAAATATTTTTTCAAAAAATAATATGTATTGCTTTTTTAAATAAATAAAGTACAAAAACGAGGAACGTTTTTGAATATATGTTGAATTTTGATAACTATTCACATTAAGAAATTAAATAAAAGATTAAAACTTATTTAACTACATTAGAAAGCTTTAATCTCAAGTATTTTAAATAATGAAGATACCAATTAAGTCATTGAAATAATTTTTTCAATTATCTGATTAATGACAGATAAGTATTTATAGGAATATATATTTTTTTCTTAATGAAATTTTTTGTCACATTTTAAATTTACGTTTACCTGAATACAAATGTTTATCATACGTATATAACTACTTGAAAACATTTAACAGATATAAATTTGTTAAAAATTAATTTCCGGTTATTTTGAAATTTTTTGCCATTTTCTGAAATTTAAATCCTTTATAAATGCTTCTGGTAGTGGTAAATAAGAAAAGGCATAGCGCATGGAAAGTTCTAAAGTGTTTTATTACGAATTTTCTTTAAAAAACATTATAGCAATTTATTTTGTCCTTCCATTCAATATCTTAAATTACATTTTTACATCAGGAACATCTCAACTCTTACATCTCAACAAATAAAAAGCCATTAAGAAAAATTGATAAATATAAATGTAATATCACATAGGAATAAGTAGTTTTATTGAAAAAGCATTTTAAGCAAATATTAAATTAATACAAATGTTAATAAAAAAATTGGCTTTTTATTTAATCAATGTATGATGATGAATGGTTTTTAAAAATGAAACGAATCTTAAAACTTATGAATTTTATTCTGAAATTATTCAAAAGAAAAACATACTTGGTTAATTGACATTGTAATTCAAGAAAACGACGAAGATAAGTTTTTTTTTTACATCTTTCAGAAAATTTTATTTCAAAACATACCTTAATACATATTTTAAATTTATATCTAATGATAAGGCAATTTTAATTGTATTTAAAAAATTTGCGGAAGACATTTGAAATTTCAATTGAATTAAATGTTATTGAAATGTATACCGTTTGTTGAAAAAGTAATCCGTTTGCCATCACTAAAGTTTGATTCTAATCAATGGGCACGGAAACAAATTAAGAACATGGAGTCTAAATTTTAAACATTAACATTTATTTTAAAGAAAAAAACATTTAAAGAAAAACACTCAAGGAATTAACAACACTCGGACATGACTTCTCTCCTTTGTACCCAAAGACAGAAAGCCTCTTTTTCAAACCCCAAGAGGGAAAAAAGGAATTTCCGTCCCTGTCCAGCTGCGCGTCCTTCGACCACGTAGTGAATCTTCACATTCCACATTCCAAATGGGGGAAACTGACCATCCCCTTAGCAGGTGGTAATGGACCTTTCCACACTCCTACACCATCCAAGCCATTTTACTTAATATTTTAAATTAAAATTTTTTAACTCCAAAAATATGTTTTATTTCATTTGATTTTTTTCGTAATATGCATATTAATTAATCTTGAGGAAATATTTTCAAAATTCTTAGTTAAAAAATATTTCCACTTGAGCCGTAAGCTTACACCCATCAAAATAATTCATCAATAATATAAGATATACCTTTGTCCAATTTCGTCAAATCAAAAGACGTCGCCAAATGCTGACAATACCGGAAAATCATTCCTTTGCATGTTCAAACAATAATAATATCAATGACAGCTTTTAGCGATATGTTTTGGATTGGCAAGGTCTTTTAGTTTGGCGAAATTGGTCCACAATATAATACGTAAGTACCGAATGTAATATGAGATTTATGAGTGAAAATCATAGTTTGATTTCAAGGGAATGTGCCAAATCGTTGTAGAGTTTTTCGGATCCAAACTCAGAGATAAAAAAAATATTCCAAAAATGTTTTACATTAATGCAAGTATATTTATGAGCAAAAAGAATTTTGATACCAACGTTTTAAAAATTAAAATTCCGACTGATATTAATTTGCTGCCTTTGAAACATTTAGTATGAGAATATTTCAATTAAAATTGCTCAGAAATTATTTGGCGTAATTTAAAAAGAAGTAATGAAAAGGAGGGGAAAAAAGAACTATAATGATACAATTTTTCCCCATGAAACAAACAAGGATACAACGATTTCTTTCAACTAACAATCTTTTTAAAACATACCATAAAAATAAAATTGCATTTAAATGAGATTATATTTTACCAGCCAAAATATTAATTTAAAAATGTTTCTGAAAAAAAAATCAGAGTTTATAGCCCCTCTTTTATTTGTTTTTTGTTACATCAGCAAATATTAACATTATAATATTTTTCTTCTATTGATATACTTAAATTCCTTTTGAAATGAATCGAAAAATGTCCGATAAAATAAACAGATTCATTAAAAGTGGAAAATAACTCATTAAAAACTTTTTTTCTTTAGAATTTTTCCTAAATTCGCTCCTTAATAAATTATAGTTTTCTTCAGAATTTAATAAAACCAAAGATACAGTTACAAACTTCATAAAAGTACACTCTCGGAAAAAAAATATTCTTTGAAAACAGAAATTTCAAAACATTTAACTTGCAATTGTTTTTGTTCAAAGTGTTCTTTCGCCGTTCAAATAAAACCTTGTCAACTTACCACTAGTACATGCATTCACACTTAACGGTTCCATTTACACATCATCAGTCATTATGATGCAGAGTTAGGCAATTGAGAAAAAGAAAATAACACGTTTTTCTGTTCGGCAGGTTTGTGAATGTTAAGTAGCATCGAGGAAGACGCTTTTGAAAAATATTGGACTCAGACATACAAACGCATTTACGTCTGGGCAATGGCTGATTCGGTATGCTTTTCTCTGAAGCCATTCGGTTTATCATGTTAGTAAATTGTGTAAACAAAGAAGGTTTTTTTTTTCTTTTGAATTATGAAATGATCCTTGTATTGATTGTTCTATTTTAACATTTATCCATATTTTTATAGGATTTTGAAAGGAGAAAATCATTTTGTTTTTATCATCTTCGCGAATTTAAGGCCTCATAAAAAAGTATTGTATAAAGCAAAAACTTCAGAAGGTAAAAAAAAAAAAAAAGATCAATGAATAAGAAAGATCTTTAAATAATATTAGATTTTTTAAGAAGTGCGACTATTAGAAGCAATAGCTCACACAGTGAATTTTTTCAAGGTTGAAAGTTCACCATTCTTGTATCATGCTATTTTTGATTTTGTCGATTTTCAAGATTAAAACATAGTAAAAAACTAATTATTGAATAAATAATTAGCATTAATTAATAAAATTAATCATTAATAACAAATATTTAATTAAATTTTACGTATTATATATTTAGAATTATAAGAAATCGGGAAAAAATCAAGGCTTTTTGGGGGATCCGACCCCCTTGTGTGCGCCACTGATTAGAAGTGTTAATTTAATAGTTGCTTTAAAATCTACCACGAAAAATCTTCAGGATTTTAGCATTTTTACTATGGAATTCTGATTCTTGAGATGACTTAAAATTGTTTTGACTTCTTATAAAAACATTCCAAAGAATAAGGTCCTTAAGAGACTTATTTTTTTTCAAAGGAAGTTAAATATTGTGATTAAAACCAGTTTCAAAATTTTGCCTTTTTTTTGTCTAAATATACAAAACATTTTGAATATTAACTCTTAACCTATGCATATGTAATTCAACAAAACTAAGTATATGTATATAAATAAATAAATAAAAACTGGTAATCAATAACCTTTTTCTTTTGACGTAGAATCTAGATTTGAAAATATCTTAAATGCAATGAATCGTAATCAAATTATGTCTTTGGAACACGAGATGTAAAAGAAATAAAGATTCAGGTGATACCAAAACACAGTAAACATTTGGATATTAAATTAACATGATTATATTTTTATGCAATATAGCAACAAAACAAATGTTCTGAATTTTATAATGTATGAATAACAAAAAATAAAAAAATAGCATGTTGCTTTGACTGACATATACATATGGATATTTTTTCAAAAATAATTTTGACATTTTCATACATATTTGATAATACCGTAACATCTCAAAATAAACTCTTCCATCAGAAACACTGCGTCCAAATATTCTCTGAAGATGTATTAAACCAGCCCTTATAATCATATCAGATGCAATGGAACGGAGTTTTGTGAATGAGAATAGAGAGAGATAAAAGAAAAAAGAACTGTTTTTCCTGTGATGATCTTCTCTCATCTAGAAAAATTTCTTATGTCCTTGTATTTTTTTCTCTTGAATCGTTTTCTCCTATAGTCTCATTATAATTTCCAATAATAGGTTTTGTTCTTTTCATTGTTGCACTTTGTATTGAAAAAAATTATTCAAATCTTTCATTAAAAAAATTTTTTTTTCCGGAAGGTAAATCTGATATTTTTAAATAATATGTCGTGGTACCACACACTTTTTCATGTTGGTTGAGATGGAGATCTCAATAATCATTGAGGCTTTCGGGGGATTCGAAAACAGCGTAGGTGGAGAATCAACAGATGATTACAAGCAAAAAATTGTAATAATTTAGTTCGACATTAGAAATGAGTTTGTGATACGCAGACAAGACAAAGCCAAATGAATTCGTAGTTATCTGAATAAGATGCAACCTCTCGGCCTTGACAAAAAATGTAAGTTCTCCTTAATCTTGAACCGTAGAAAGGGTTACGACAATTTGCTTAAGATACGAATTAATGTGATATTATCCTCCACAAGCATCTACAAAAAGGATGGCGAATCAATGGCACGCGACGCAATATTTTGGGCCCTCCACCGATCATAACGGTTTGCATTTTCGTTCAAAATAACAAAGTTCACTGTGAAGTATTACGATAAAAGTATTGATCGCGGTGTGGAGGGGAGCACATTCGTTTGTTATTGTCTTGCCTTAGTTATGTTGTGGACTACAACTGCTAATGAGGCGAAGTTTGTCTATATATGTATAGCATAATAAATTTAGTTGACACAACTGTATTTTAAAGTTTATTTGCGTCATATTTACGATTCTCTCTCTCTCTCTCAGCCGTTATTTTACAGGGCTAAGCTAATTCAACAACAACACTAACAAAACAAACAAAAAAAAAAAACAGTAAGTGCAAGATAGTAAGTATAACGGAGAATTTCAAACTTTGTGGACTAAGAAACATGCATGATTAGTAACGGGGCTACAAAGCGGTGTGATTTTATGTTCTGGATTGATTGATTGATTGAATATTAACGTCCACTGTTCAGCCACGAGGGCTTTTGGCGACGGACCACGAAATTTTTTGAACCATGGTCAAGGACGGGGACGACACCTGAGCTTTATGTTCTGGAACAGGTTTTAGAAAATTTTGTTTGTATAACGGATTGCAGATACATTTAACTGTTTGAAGAAGCTGAGTCATGCTATTCTAACCATATTTCCATCTGCTTATGCCTGCGAGTCATTATTTTCAGAGATGAATAACATTTTAAAAATCGCTTTGAAACCGTTTGGTATACTAAAAGCACTTTTACTAAAAGTAACAGCTTGAATTTTATTAAGTTATCTGTCATCTAATCTGAACAACAAAATCACAAATTTGAATTACACGTATAACTAAAACATTTTCTACTATACAGTGTAAAATGTATTTTTTCGTTGTAAGTAGAGTTTTGAGTTGTAAGTATTTAGTTTTATTATTTTCTCAATAATCACAAATAAAAAATTATTTGACGGCACGGCTATACCTCATTAAACAGTTCTGAAGAAAAAATGGCACGTTGATCCATAAAGGTTCGCCAACCCTGATCTACAACTTTCTCTTTTCCTCTATATCAGTGATTATTAAAGTGGTCTATTTTGACCCCTAGGGGTCGACGTTAGCGGGAAAATAATTTTGGGGGTCCATGAGGTGTAAATGGGGTCTGGGATATAATTGCTCTCCTTAAATCATATCATGATTTTAATTTTATTATAAAAAAAAAAACTTACTGAAGTGGAAACCAGATTTTACCTTTTTAACAGATTTATTTACTAAATTTAATGAGGTTAATTTGTAGTTACAAGGGGACAGCATAAATTGTATTAAAACAAGGATCATCATTTAAGCATTTCTTGCCAGAATTAAGCAAAGATAATAATATTGAACACCTCGAATTTTCCCAGTTTGTCACTGACTATCTGCCTGAAGATGACGTTCCAGCAATATTCAACATTTAAATGACCTCTATTCAGATTTTGGAATTAGGTTTGAGAATGCTTTAACAATGGTAAGCAATTAATTCTTTTGTGGTCATATTGAAAAAAAAAAAGTCATATTACAAGAGAAACTGATCAGAATTGGCACTAACGAATATCTTAAAGTAAAGTTTAAAAACGGATATCAGCAGACTTACTTATTAAAAAGACTTACTTATTATTTATCCCAAATTATGGAATATCGCGAGAAAATTTTTTTTATTGCTTTTCCTAGCGAGGAGGAGCTTCAGAGTGATTTCCAATCTTCAAAACTAAAAAGAAAAAGAAAAAAGAAAGAAAGAAACAAGACTGGTCTCTACTCACCGAGGTTTAAACCTGACGAGATTGCTGTTACCAAATGTTGAAAATTTGTTATTGAAGCACCAAATTCATATCTCCCATTAAAATAATTGGTTTGTTGCTCCGTTATTTTATGTCTTAATGGAATTTTAATTTTAAATTTAAATGTCGTTGGGCTAATTATCAGACTGGTAACTACATCGGGATGCTAATTTGATACTGTAGGGGTAGGCGACAAGTTGTTGTTTATGTTCCCAAGATAGGGGATAAATTTCAATATGGTTTACTTTTATATTTTTTTCGTGGGTAAGGGTTGCCATGGGGATAACTTATATTAGTGTTAGTTTTTTGTTTTGTTTTTTTCCCCTCGGGATCTCCGCTCAGCAAAAGTAACACATTGTTACAAATTTTGTATAATGAATGCTTAAAATAGTGTAAATAATTTATATCTGGATGTGTAATACATTAATATTACTTTCTGTTGTATTTATTTTATATTAAAATCTTGCCACCACCTCTCCCTTCGAAATTTAGTTTTATTATGAAATAAAAAAAGTAGTGATTACACTGATCGAGGAATAAATTAAAAGCGGAGCGCGCTCTGAGGCATGGCGTAGACAAAACAAAAGGATTAAGGAATCGCGCCAAAAAGCGCTTGGCGCGTCGCACTCCTATATCAGATCAGTAACACCGGTGGAGTTACGCAGTCTGATAATTAGGCCGACGATACGTTTCTTAAGTTTTAAAAGCTATACTTCTCTACAGAAATTAAAACCTTTTAAAGTAAATTCACGAGACCAGCTGTCTAAAGACAATTAAGATGATAACTTTGCAATAATTCAGTTCTAGGTAAGCAGGGGTCTACCCAAAACAGAAAAACATGGCAAGGCCGCCTATGAGACAAAAAGTTTGGAAACCTCTGCTCTATATCATGTATCTTCCTGACTATTTTTTTACTATTCGGTCGTGATGTTCTGTTGTCTTGAGGCGTTTTTCTAGCATAAGGTATCAATTTGGCTGGATGGATGAAAACTCGAGTTAAAGAGTACGAACCTCGCAGGTGTAGACCATTATTATAAACAGTGGCGTACATAAAGGGGCACGGGTCTGCCCCTCTTAATTATAATTCTATGTATATAGTACGTAATATTTAATTAAGTATTTGTTATTAATAAGTAATTTTATTAACTAATGCTAATTATTTGTTCAATAATTAATTTTTACTGTTTTTTGTACCAAAATCGACAAAATCTGATGAATATGTCGGGCGGCGTATTGGAGCATGATACGAGAATGGTAGACTTTCGACCCTGGGCACCCTGCTCCTCCTTTAAGAATTCCTGTGTGTGTGTGTGTGAGCCACTGATTATAAACATAATACAGAAATAAAAAGAAATGCTCTACATGATTTCTTTTTCATTCCTCTAACCACAAAGACAGGCTTTTAATCTTCACAACAATTCTCTTAATTATTCATCGTTATTCCCATCTAATTTCTGCATAAAACGAATAAAAAAAACAGGTTGTTCCACTTTCTTTGCTTAAAAAAACGCTTTACATAATAAAAGCACTCTTTAATGTCCTGAATCATTGTATTTTTTGTCAATATCGAGCCTATCTGATTCTTTTATACCACTTGGAGTAGCATCAGGAATGTGAACGTGTAGAAATAAGAGTCGAAAGGATAGCGATATATATACCCCATCAATCAAATCCATTGTCACGATTCTGCTGCAGAAGCTAATGACCCTCGTTTCTCCCACATTTATCAACAGTCACGATTGGTTAACGAAAAAAAAGTGTTTGTAAAGCAAAAAAAAAAAAATTCACCTCTGTAATGAGTCATCGATTATGATGTTTACTAAAATTCTTATCTGTCAAATTGGTAAGCATATGTGTCGAAAGGTGTAATGTGAAACTATTCCAAGCTGTGAACTATATTATGCTATTTTTAAATCACACAGTCAACCTCTGTTTAACTAAGTTGCTAAATCTCGAAATAAAGTTCGTTTTATGGAAAATTCGTTATATGGAGGTTCATCTTTTAAAATACTTTATAAACCACATAAAAAATTTTTTTAAGGTATCCGATTACGTTCGGAACCATGATTTAAAAAAAAAGCGCATAAATGGATAATTTTCATGATATTTAGTGTCACTTAGATTAGAATACACGTATAAAATTGTTTTAAGGATATTTTTACAAAAAAAATTTATTTAAATACAATATTTTGGAAAAAAAAATGAACTTAGAATGACCTTTTTTCAAAATGTTTTCCTTTTATAAAAAATGCTTCTAAAATAATAATATTTTGTGTGTGTGTGCTTATATCAAGTAAAGACTTCTCCAGAGAGTCTGACCTATTTTTTTGAAAAATTCACATTATTTTCAGAGTTATAGCAAATTGAAATAATTATCAACGTTTTTTTCTTAAAATTTCTCCCCTCTGGTGTCGTAAAACATGGATAAACCCATTTCTAAGTTATATATTTCAAAAATTCTAGTCGAGCCTCTGTACAGAGGTCAGAGCTATAGACAGGCAAAATATTATAATAGAAGCATTTTTCACAAAAGGAGAATATTTTGAAAATGGGTCCTTCTATGTTCATTTTTTGTCAAAATATTGTATTTAAATAATTTTTTATTGTAATACTATTCTTAAAACAATTTTATATACATTTTCTAATCTAAGGGACACTAAATATCATAAGTAGTATCCATTTATACGCTTTTGTAAAATCACGGTTCCGAACGTAGTCGAGTACCTTAATGAAGTCGCTAAATCTCGAAATAAAGTTCGTTTTATGGAAAATTCATTATATAGAGGTTCATTTTTCAATATACTTTATAAACCACATAAAAAACTTTTTTAATTCATTAACACTATATAGTGTTTAAAAGGGTAATTACTCGCACTTTTTTTGAAAGTTAATATCCATTCATTTTATATATCTTACCCATAAAAAAAAGTCGCAATGAAAACAAGGGGAAAAAAGGACATTGTCCAGTAATACACTGTATTTTCAACTCGAAAAAAATAATTTTGTAATAAAACTAACGAATTTTTTAATGACATTTTCTAATTTTAAGTTTACGAGAAACTTTAAACGTACCTTTTTTCGTAACCATTAATCTTAAGCATACACGACCACATGCGTCCTTAAATTTAATTACTCGAAAAATCTATTAGTTTTATTTGTTTAAGAAAATGTGACCATTTCATTGTTCTAAGGGAGTTAGACATCTAGTACCAGTTCAAAGTCATTGGTTACCATAAAATGTGCTGAAAGAGAGAAAATGTCCTGCAGTATTTTGAAAATAGGGAGGGAAAAAAATCGAATTATAAGAGAAAAAGTTCTTTATCTAGAAAATGAACTTCGCTATTAGGAAGTTATTTTACAAAGAAAATAGTAAAATGTTCTTGGTTCCAGGAAAAATTCACAATGTAGAGAAATTCGTAAGATATAAGTTCGTTGGCATTTTGTACTGGTTCGACTACATTTTTTTTAATGTTATACTCGTATATTAACAGAAGCAAGTAGCGTAAATTATTATAAGAAATCGGTATACGTATTTAGTGACCTAGAAAAAATTTCCGAAATTTTAATTAGAAATTATTTAAAAATATAAAAGTTTCGTAGTTAAAAAAAAAACTAAAATCAATTGTTATTTTTGTTTGTTTGTTTGAAACTGCTTTATAAATATTTTAATTTCTTTTAATAATATGAGGATGGCAATAACTGGAATGGTCTTTGTAAAAATGTATGGATGAATTGAATCAACTTTTTGGAAAATAGGAAAAAATAAATTTAAATTAAAAGGATTAAAACAATTTACATTGATAGACAAACAGGCAAATCTTTAAAAAGGAAGCTAACTTAATTTTTCTAATTTTAATTATAATGCGGAAATTCTAGAAATAAACAGAAAATAGTTTAAAAATACTGTAAAACTTGGATTTGAATATGCTGACCTTATTTTTATTTTCTGTACCCTTGAGATTCTCAAATTATTGTACATGCAATAAAGAGAAATGCGCAGTTTGAAGGTGAAATGTAAGCAATTGTGATGAAAAATGATAAGAATATGTATAGATGAAATCAAAAAAAATTTTTCGGGTAGAGAGAGGAGGGAAAAAAATAAATTTAGATTGAAGGAGTAAAAAAATTTTTAATTTGTTTTAGACAAAATGTTTTCAAAGTGGAGGCAACTTAATTTCGTTTATTTTAATTATAATGGGGAACTTCAACAAAAAATACTGTAAAACTTGACTTGAACATGTTAATCTTTATTTTTATTTTCCATACCTAGAGATTCTCAAATTGTAGTACATACGTTAATGCACTAGAACAATTTGTAAATAAAATGTGAACATTTGTGATGAAAAATAACAAATTTGACAAAATTCTTAATCTTGCGGACTGGCTGAAATTCATGATTCCAAAAGTGAGATGTCTAATGAATCATTAATTTTGAGATCGATCATGATAGCTGACGATTTAAAAAACAACTAATACTCTACCCACTGCCTTAATAAGTGCATGTATAAAACATATAAGGAAATGCATCCTTGCATTTGTAATGACTTCACACAGCTCTGGGATAAACTTTTATTTCAGTAAGAAAATCCTCAAAAAATATTCTATCACAATTAATTAGCAAAAGAGTCCACAAATTTCGAGTCTCTTTCTCGGCAATGTCTCATCTCTCTTGCATAAAATAATGACGTAAATTAACACGCCGGAGAAAAGTCCTATACATTCACTCTCGGTGATTCCACACCGAGTCTGGGGAGTTTGCTGGATCTAAATCCATCGTGCAGTTGCTCCTTCGCAATTTTCAAGGTTCCAAAATCCGCCTTACTTCGAGGACTAAGGTATAGTTGTATTACAAGTCTTTAGCGGTCTCGCCTCCTAATTTCTTCTTTGGTCTCTTGTTCTTAGGCCGCCCTTCTCGGTCTCGGCCCATTTGATCTCTTGCCCAATGGGCGCCGATGGCTCCGTGCACATTGTAAGTTTTCAGACGCTCTGTCGTCAACGAATCGTTACAAACGAAAGCACCATGTTACGGCGTCTCTTTTGAATGGCCGAGACAGCCTGGGAAAGAGGGTCCAAATCTTTGACCACCCAGTTACGAAATTCTTTCCCAGCAATTAGGGAAATGTCTGCGATTTTCCCCGTCTGTCAGCCCCTATTCTTAGCAATTAGGGGGAAGAGACCGGCTTCATCACACATTGAATAATTTAAGTTTATCCATATTTCTAATTGTGTATTTGAATTTTAAGCTCTCTCCATTTATATCTCTTTCTCATCTCCAAGTAATCTTACGACGGATGTTCCGAAAAGTAAATTTCGTCGACTTTTTACAAAGAGAAGACAGTAACACCAGGGGAAACAAACAACCACTATAAGAAACCTCATCCGTCACTTGTTCAACGATGGAAGAAGGGTCAACGTAAGAGGAATGACACTCTCGTAAAACGTCGAAGAAGAGGGAATAGCAGCAGATCGGCGTGCCCGTAGATATTCGAGTATATATTAGGATGGTAAACGGACGTGTGCTGACAACGTGGTTGCTCATTGGAAGTGCGTGAAGTTGTCCGGGGTCAAATTAAGACGCGTGACTAATGTATCTGTCATCCATGAACGCCTACAGACCTATATAGTCAAGAGATCAGGTCGTCTGGTCAAATGGTTCATCGCTAGTGTTGCATGTTCAGTAAAGGAAGACAAAGTGAGGAGGATGAAAGTCGAAGAGGGTGTCAATTCACATACACGATTAAAATCAACACTGCAGGCTGTTGGACAATTCCTTGTATCACAAGGCCCTGAATTTTACTCAGTGGTTTCTTCAAACTGATTGCCCTCTACGACAAATGTCTCCATGTTGGTGACGTTTATGGCAAAAAAAATAGTGTTAAGTATGCAGCTCATAATGCCATGACGTAATTTTACTTGGCAATAAAATGTCAGAGGGAAAAAAAATTTTACGAAATTTACTTTCTAAACTTCGCCTGTAATTCGTTCTATAATTCAGTCTTTTACGTGAGAATTTTTCATTTTGTAATCAGAGAAATAGGAATAGGAATTTTATATGCTAAATTACGGGTGTCCGGGATTAAAGTAACCAAAAGTTATGGTTTATTATTACAGAATTACCCATCAGAATGTAATAAACTGTTCATCCGTGGATTGGAAACCCATCTTAAATTTTTGGGTCTAGTCCGATCGGCCACACAAGCGTACATTATTCGTCAATTACAGACGATAAACTTGTTACTCTGACTTCATAATTGAGGGCGTCACAGAAAAAGGTACAATGCGTGCTTTGGTTAACGGAATTTAAATCAGTCACGCGGTGTACAGCGACGTGTTCGAACAGAATGGAGTGTCGTAACTGGCTTGTCTAATAGGCTTATCAGGACTTCTACAAAATGAATCACGCACACGATCAACAGTGCCTTATATCACGAAAACTTAAGGATACTTGCCAGTTCGAGATACCAAAGTTGCCGTCTCCTTAAAAGTTTCCATTCCCATTAGTGAATAGATTTTGACGTCGGAGGATCGACATTCCCTTCTGTTCCAACACTCGTTGTACACGCTGTGACGTCTTCGATTGGGGTGAACCTCACCCATCTATTCAGGTGAAGTTTTATGGCCCTTAACAGACGTTGGGTGACAAGAGCACGTGGCTATGGGGTCATTGTGTATTGTCTGGCCTCGGACAAACGCAGACATCGAGTCTGGAATTAACAATAACCAAAGAATGCCGGTGACAATAGGTTGACGTATAGGCGAAGCCTGTATGAAAGTCCGGTGCCGAGAGAATGGGGCTATAAGGCCCAGGTGGTGTGATGGATGGGAGTTTCAGAAGTTGGATGAGAATTATGGCGCCCTTAGGTTCCAGACAGACGAGGAATGTGTTTGTGTTTGCAGCACAAATGGGAGACAAATGTGGCCCGGGGACGAGGGCAGACCTTTTTTTTGGCCTGCCAATGAGGAAGACGAGGGGCGTGTTGTGGACCCGCTCCTGGTGTTTAAAAGGGGTTGATTATGAGGAGAAGGAGGACGGAGAGAAAAAAAACTTGGGGATAGATCCCTGGAGTGAGACAGATGGAGCCCTGGATGGAGTAAACTGGAGAGGAGCCGGGAAGAAAGGGATTAGCTGAGTGCCTTTCGGAAAAAGGATTGAACTCCAGTGAAATAGACTGTCCGCCCGGCTTGGCATATTTATTGGATTCTTTTAGTAACATATGAAGCAAATAAATACTGCTTTAATTTTAAAATGAGGCTGTGACAAATTTTCTTGTTTGCTAACTACTCACGACGTTACAATGCGTAACTGATTTAAATTCCGTTAACCAAAGTACGCACTGAATCTTTTACTGTGGCGTCTACATCTGTACTATTGAAGTCAGTGTAAAAGCTTATCGTCTGCGATTGCCGCATAATGCGTGCACGTGCGGCCGATCGGACTAGACCCAAAAAAGCTCGGAGAGGTTTCCGATCCACCGATGAGCAGTTTATCACATTCTGATGGGTAATAATAAGCCATAATATTCGGATACTTTAAACTTGGACATCCTGTATATAAGCTTCAAATATAAATTCATTTTCAATATTTAAAAACCAAAAATATTCCCCTTTCATCGACTAAATGGCATAAAAACGCGCTTCCAAATAAGAATAATTTTAAAACTCGCTCACGAGCGCACTTGACAGAAATTCTTCCAAATTATCAAATACATTTGATAATGAGAACTCCGTCGTGACAATCTATCACTTTCACCTCTTTAAAAGCTCGAGATGGGTGAGTGATGTCCTTTTGGCGAGGGACGAATGTGTGCGTGGTCCGATAGCGGCCGGATCCTTATCGCGGAACACGCCCGCACTCGAGAGAGGGGAAACAATGGCACCGAGACCTCTCCGCCAAAAAGAGCATTGTTCCCAGCGATATCGGAAAGGAAATGGGGAGAAACAAACGCGCAGGGGACCTCCCACAAATTGACTCGCATCTTTAATGGGGGCTGTTTTTCCGAAACGTGTCGCATTATTGGGAGAGACATGTTACTGAACAGAGGAGATTCAGTGGGGAGCTATTGTTTTAATAAACAAGTAATAAAAAAATTAAGTCAATTTCTACATTAGGTCAACAAAAGAAAAATTTTATTTTAGTTACTTTTTATTAAATAGTTACAATTAATATAAATATGTATATACATATGATAGAGACACAAATATTAAGGAACGTAAAATCAGCGATTTTTATTTTCCTTTTACATGGGTGTTACTATTTTGTGAACTGATACACTGAAAATATATTTAAAATAAAGCTTTAAAAATTTAATCTAAAACAAATACTAATTTAATGAATCTTTAATAATTTAATTTAACCAACGACTTTTGAATTCTCCCCACCTTTTTTAACGGCCTACATTATAAATTATATTTAAGTATAATAATAAAGCCCATTTTTATTTTCTTTCTAAGGACTTATTTTTTAATGTGCTAACTTATATAACATTAAGTTTTAAAAAACGGGATCCAAAAAAATTCAAATGGGGGCTTAATTCCGATTTATCTTGAACCCGGTCTATTATTAGAAATTTTTAAATTTAAAAAATAAAAAACCCTTATATGGCATATTACGAAAACATATGTATCTATGATGCTAATTCTATACATTTAAACGTTTGGGAAAAGGCATTCCAAAATTGCAAATGGGACTTAATTCCAAGTTATCTGTGAACCGAGTCTTAGTAATTAGACTAATTTAAAGTAATCTTATCATGGCACTATTTCGAATCAATTATCTCATGATCTTTTTTATTTAATCGTTTGGGAGGGGATATAGATTATATAATTATAATCCAAATGAGTCTTCCTGGATGAATTTTAAAAGATAATTCATCATCATTCCTAAGAAAAGAAGGCAATTTTTGCAAACGACGGCATAAAATGAAGAAAATGCTAAAGTGTGTATCAAGAAATCTAAAATCAAACTAACAGCAATTGCTATATTAGTCCACGGTGATTAAAACGTATATCAATATCTACTGAGAGAAAGTATTCATGGAATCAAAAGATCAGCTTTTAAACCATGTTTTAAGAATATTATTTTCATCGATGAATCAACAAATTGTCTCATTCCCTCTTTTTTTTTTTTTTTTTGCTTTTGGCAAAGGACCTCGTAATTTTGAACTGCGGTCACAAATGGCACCCCATTCTTTAAAACCCTTTATCGACCGCATTATGATTTACTGTAGTTTTTTTTCATGCAATGTTTTTCTTTCGGATCACTACATTAAAAATTAAGGGATAAACATAAACAAAATACTCAATTTTGGGAAATTTAATCCATTACAGCTAATTAATTAATTAAAGATATTCAACTGTAAAATTAATTATGTACAATGTTTCATTTAAAACAAACAGTCGAATCGTTTTCTAAGGTTTTCATTAACATACATAAAAGTAAGACACTTAAATTTTGACCTTAACTGTTTTTTCGGGACAAAAATGATAATCTTCGCAATCCGGTGAAAACGCCTTTAGTTGAAAACGCACTTTCTGCTATAAAACCATTCGCCTTCCCCGCTAAAATACTCATCCTAGAACCCGTGCTGCCATATATCTTGGAAGAGTGGATTTCAAAGAATATTCCTGCTAAGTATCATCAGAATATTCAAGTAAAATGGTTATTCTATGTAATTTTAAAAGTGAGTGGTACTTATAAGTACCGTTGGTCGATAAAGATTTAAAGTTTCACACTACGATATTATTAGGACTTTGAGCTTTGACAAATTTAACATGTAGCCCCTTGTGACGTTTTCGCTTCACACATTTGAAAAATCAACTTCTTGTGGATAGGCTAATAGCGTACCTATGCACACGTGCACCCCTAAATATTGCGGGGTCCTGTCTTCCGTCATTCCCCGGCAAACTTTGACCGTGAGAAAAGCCCATCACGCCCACTAACCGGAGTGTAATTCGAGGATAAAAGGGCAACCGCTCCATCCCGAAGAGGGCAGAAAGGGAGTTCGTTGAAAAACACCGAAGAGAACGGTCGTGTGGTCTACTCCCTCACGAATATCATATTCTAATATCCAATACTTCGAATCATTTCAGTCTAAATGTGTATACTGTAATTAATAGCGGGACGTAAATAAACCAATTATTTAATTTTCTAACTCTTCCGCCACCATTAATGTTCTCATACGTCACACACTATACTCGGTGGCTCTTCAGGGACCTCAAGACTCGAAATCGCAAATCGACAACCCTGGCCGCGAATTCATAACCGTGGCCACTAGGCTACCGACTAATATTTGTCAGAGAAGGAAATCTAGTTATACGGATCAACATCATTTATATTTTTGATATTCCTAATTATAGAATGGCACACGAAAGTTCGAATGGAACTACAAATATTGTGTCTTAGGCTTAGGTTCAATCAATGATAAGAGCTGTGCTTGGATGTCCTCAGGTGAGATAAGTACAAAGATAAAAAGGTACATTCAACAGATTTCCGAAGGAAAAATTCAACTCAGATTTCGAAATCCCGAATGAAAGTTCAGCTAAGATATCAAGGACTAAAATTTGCCGTCATTCATAAGAAAAAAATAATAAATAAATAAATAAAATAAAATTTAGAAAAAAATCACAATTCATTTTGTTTCATAAAATATTCTTTATGAAGATACATAAAATAAACAACAGAGTATAATATAATTTAAGTGTGCATGGATAATTTTAATTTAAAAAATCCTTACTATCATTAATTATATTATTAGCTTATTATAATTTAAAAAAGCACAGTAATTTTTTTAAAAAGTGGAACATTTAAACCATAAAAATTCGAAATATATATATATATATATATATATACAGTAGCGCACACAGGAATTTTTCAAGGGGTTCCAAGTTGAAAGTTCACCATTCTTGTATCATGCTATTTTTGATTTTGTTGATTTTCAGGAACAAAACACAGTAAAAAACTAATTATTGAATAAATAATTAGCATTAATTAATAAAATTAATCATTAATAACATTTAATTAAATTTTATACGTGTTATATACTTAGAATTATAACCAATCGGAAAAAATCAAGGGCCACTGTATATATATTCTCTTAGCTATAGTTGATGTATTTCCATGGGAGAAAAATAGATTAAAATTAAAAAAGTAGGAAAAGACTAATTTTTAAAAGAAAGTGTATTTCCACAGGCAGCTTACAATACATGTCAATGTAAACATATAAATATGTTTGGAATTCTTAACTAATATTGCATCTCCTAAGCATTTGAGCTGTTGAGTCGTGGGTTCGAATCTTGATGCCACTGAAGATCTATCGTGAAGAAAATTTGAGGCACGTTAAATCTATCGAATTTTTGAATCCTCACATTGGTGAAGTATTGAATTCGGAAAATGTGAGGCTAACTAAAGTGTCATCTTCGACCTTCGCCCTTTGTTCAGAATTACGAGTTTGTATCTCGTTGCTTTAGAGAGAGAGTGAGACGCTAAAAAAATATCAAGTCAAATCACAAACATCTGAGCTTCAAATATTAAAAGCTTTTATCTCCATACTTAATTTGTTTCTTAATTTCTTCCTTCCTCAGTGGCTCGACAGCTCAGGGTGGGCCTTGGCCTTCTCAAGAAGCCTTTTCCAGGTCATCCTTCTTCCTGCTAGTGTTCTCCAATCTTAGTTCTCAAAACTAGGAGGGTTTTTTCTAGGCCATCAATTCATCTAAGATTTGACCTCCCTTTTCTCCGTGTGTCAATTGGTTTGGCATTGAAGACTTTTTTAGTGGTGAGATCTTCGCCCATTCCGACAACGTGGCATGCCCATTTATTTCGTACTTTTATGAAGTTAACGATGTCAGATTCTTTACTTGAATGATAGATTTCTAAATTTGATCTTCTTCACCAAGTGCCATTTTCTTGAATTTCTAAAAAAATAATTCTTAAAATCTTCCTTTCGTAGATAATTATCGTGTTCTCATCTGTTCGAGACATGGACCAAGTTTCATATGCATAAGTTAATACTGATCTTAAAAGACTTTTATACAATAGAAACTGTTTTTCTCTTGATAAAATTCGATTTCATATATTTTCGTACTCCTTTAAGACATCTATTAGCCGTAGTTTCTTAATTAAACACCCCAAATTCTTCTCCCGTGAGATGATGTATGCATCGAGCAAATTTTTTTTTATTAAAAATCTTGCAATGGAGAGTAAATGTGCATCAGTCATGACGCGCTCCCTTTAATGGGCGTTGAAATACACGAAATATAACTTTAGGAGGTCATATAAAATACATATGAAAAGTTTGTCTGTATCTTGTAGGGATGCATAAATTTTTTGAATAATTTATACCTGTATATTTCTTTCTTTATTTCAAGGTTATCTTAAAATTTGAGGTACAATAATATTCAACGTACAAACAGGAATAAAAAAAAAAAAAGACTGTATTTTCAGTTGTTTTAAAAAATTTCTTAGAAGTAGCTAGCTCCCCTAAATATTTCTTCCAAATGCAAAAAAAATAAATAACTGAAAATTACAGACCATTAAGACAACATAAATAGAAAAATACCATTTTATTTTAACAAGCGAATACAATAAAAGGTAAATGTATATTACAAGATGATATAATTACATTAATGTATATTTCAAAATACATCTTTACCCAATATATTAATTTTAATTTTTGCATTGTGACTTATTATCTGAGAATGGATTATTTTTTTCATGTTTACATTGAATAAATGATTTGATGTAATGTATAATACATGATAATGTTGTACATGGGCAACAACATATACGTAATGTTTAATTGAATAATAATATTATTTCATAATTTTGATACGCATATCATCTATTACAATAAAAGCAATCATTTTGAAGAGAATGCATTAAATGGACCTTAATGGGTTCTGAAAATTTAAAAAAAGTTAATTTTACAATTAGGCTTCCTTTCCGAGAATTATTTAATTATTCTAACAAGTTCAGTAGCATTTACTTGATAAAAAATAAATTTGCTTTTAAAAATAAAATTTCCTTCAGTAAATAAAAATTTTGAATATTTTAATTCTAATAACTCTTACATCTGTGTTACAGTTTATTTAAATTCTATAGCATAACAACTATGCATTTAACTTCTTACTGCAAATGAATCACTCATTCGTGAATCTGCATCAGATTTTGAGAAAAACGTTTGGTATCTCTCTCTACCAGTAGCATACACAAGGGGGTTGAGTTGGGGATTCAAACCACCATATACAAAAAGAAAAGTTTAAATTTTTACCTTTGAAAATAACCATTGGTGTTTTCGTCTACGTGTTTTTTAGAACGTAACCTCATCCATCAGAGATATCTGTGTAAGTCAATGCTCTCTATAAACTTTCACATCTCATTTCAGGAAGACTTTAGTATAGAAATCTTATTGTGAAATACCCCCCTTCCCAATATTTCCCCACAACACTTTAACAATAATGAAAATTTCCTAAAAAATTCTTGACATTCGAATACATATGTTCTTGCAATATACTGCTTCCTTAACTCCTTAACTCAGACGTACTCAACCTTTTTTTTACTGCAGGGCCGCATACATATGTTTGCTACTTCACGCGGGCCGCATACATATCATGGCTATTTCATGCGGGCCGCAACATCAGGATTAATGGAGGGTTGGGGAGAAAAGCTTTATAAGACCAAGATAACATAGAAACTTTAAAACGTGGAGAATTGATCAAAATATTAAAACTCCTCTATTTTACTTTTTTTTAATTATTATCTTTTTATACTTTTTTTTATTTTTGTCATTGAATTTTTCTAAATTGGAAGCCTTTAAGTATCACTAATTCACAATTCCTGCATCAGTAAACGGTTTCCATATTATTACCAATAATATAACAAATTTCATTGGGTGCCTTTGTTACCGCTGTGACATTACCACTGACAAAACACTCTGTTGCTGTTGTAAAGATTATTCAAAAAAGCCTATTCATTTTCTCTTGGAAGAAATCTTCGAAGAAAAGTGTCATTGAACAATTCCTGTTTATTGCTATTTATTAATTACAACACTTTTGTGACAAATCAAACAGTTACTGATTCATGCTTGTTTTTCACTACAAAATAGTCAACTTCCCAATCGTCTTGAAACATCCTATTTTCTTCGAATATTTTTCGCTTGCATGATTTGAAAGAAAGTTCAAAAATAGTTACGCTCATAAAATGGTCGCTACTCCATTGTTTTCTATTATCACTTATGAGAAAAAAAATATCAATTCACACCGATACAACATCGACAGCAAAAAGCAAAATTGATTTTTTTTAAATTTCTTAATAAAGAATTTCTCTCCAAATTTTAATAACTAAATGAATTTCTCAGACACTTAAAAAGGCCCGGTGGGCCACAGGTTGAGTATCGCTGCCTTAACTGGTTTACTCGTACACCGTACAGGCTACCGAAAGTTAGCCACAACCAGTTTGCCCGTACGAGGTACGGGCACTGATATCTTTTTCTTTCTATCTTTGGTTTGTACATATTTTTCACTCTTATAGTGATTTTATTAGTGCTACTGTTTTAAGAGTTGTAGCTTGTCCATGGTACTGAAATACTTCTCATTCGGGATTTTCGTTGTGGTGAAGGCGGAATTTTTCACTGAAGGCAGATTCTTGAAAATATTCAATAAAGAACAGGGATACGCAAGGTAATGTGCAATTTGTTGCTTGAGAAGAAATGAAAATGGAAAGATAATCCAAACAATCCGATATTATCGCTGTCCCTATTGCAATGTAGTATTACACCAAGCTTCAAATTGTGTGTGTGTGTATATATATATGCACACACACACAAAATCCTCAATCGTTTGAAAAAGAGGTGCGAACATGAAATTTTTTTGTAAGTACGGGAGAAATTCTCTTAAAAGATATGAAACATTCTTCATAGTTCGAAGAGTGTTATTATAAAAAACAAACATTGAGGAGGGTTTGTGTTCCACGACTATAAGGTAAAAAAATAGTGTGTAAAACTGAAAATTAAAATAAAATTCTCCCATTTTTTCATTCTGTTAAGTATTCTGCTTAGTAATATGAAAGAAAGAGTGCCTTTTTTTGGAACATTTTGGTCAAGAAAATTGATAGCTCAAAGAATTAAAATTTGAAAATATTCTTTAAAAACACGTATTTTAAAAATATATATATATATTGTGTAATTTGAAATCCCGTTTAGCATAACAGATAGGAGACAGAGAGAAGAAACATATTTTACACTTGGTTATCATGGAATTAACATCATATCCCCCTACTAATGAAAAGAAAAATCTCTGAAACTTAAATTTCCAGTATTACTATTCTTCCAACGTATCGTGCTCTCGATAACGTTGGCCAACGGACAAGACTTCAAAGTGTTAAATTATTCCGAGAGAAAATCTCCGATCTATAAAATATTCTCCGGGGAAGTCAACTATTTCCGTCTGGAGGCAGAACATGGACCTCAACTCGTGAAAGTTGGAACACAAAACCCATCGCGAAATGAAGCGTTGAGTGCGTTCAACGTTCCTCCTTTAATGCGTTCGGCAGAGAGACTCGACCAGACTATTTATAGGCAATTAATAATCTAAGAACGTGCTTGCCGGATTTTCATTTCTCGGGTTGCCGAGGAGCCGCCAAGCGATGGCCGCCAACCTCGCCAAGACCTAAAATTAGAAGTCGACGGGAGCTTTTATCACGACGACTTCGGGGAAACAATGGGTCGGTGTTGAAAGGAATGGTTGAAGGAACGCTGTTTTTCCTCGCGAGTAAAAAGTGCAAGGATGAAACAATGGGGACAGGAAAAGTGTAACGAGTCTTTTCTGGTTCGTGTCGGTTTGGATGGATGGGAATTGTTAAGTGAGGATTGAGAGATATTCAGAGGATAAAAGAAGGGGAAAAATATCACCGATGAATGAAGTTAATGAAAAGAAACGACTAGAGTTCTGATTTTTGCTTCTAATTAGGAATTTGGAAGGAAGTTTGAATATTTGAGATTTTCGAATAAGTCGCTTGGAATCATTCGAATGAGTGATTAGAGAGAACGAGATTTTTTTAAAAAAAATAATTTTTATTGTTTTATTTGAAGAAAAAAGTTCTTCACTCATTGTTAATTTAATCCTTTCTTGGGCCTTAGGAAGATTACTTCCCAACTACAAGAGCTTACAAAATACACCTGTGGAAAGCGCAAAACCCATCATAATATATTGGTCTTGCTATTCTAACGATGGAAAGACTAATTTCTGCTTCAGTTTTGCGCTACTACACATAATCCAGCGATTTTGGCACTTGTAAATCGGACAAAAAAAGATGGCACTAAAGAAGTACCTTGCCCAAAAGCTGTCGTTGTGTATAACGATGTTATGGGAAGGGGTTGATCGTTTCGATCAAAGAAAAGAAAGATACCAAATAAGATCTGTAAAAAAAATGGTGGCATCGTATCTTTTATTTTCTTATTGACCTTGACATCATAAATAGTTTCATACTGTGGCAAGTGAACATAAGAAACAGAAGCTTAGATCTGCTAACATTCTGTACGGCATACGCTCACCAGCTAATAGACGGATATTCCTCAAGAAAAAGGAGAGGACGTCCTGCTAGCTTCCAAGCAATAAAGTATATAGTTCCGGATGATGTGCGCTCAGCCAGTGTGAGAAATCATATGCCAAAGAAGATTTCTAACTATAGATGTTGTAGCAGAAAGGGACAAGAGAAAAGAGGACCCCCTACATATGTGCAGAATATGATTTCTTGTGAGTTGCAACACGCTTCTCATCTTTTCATGACAAATAATCACCATTGAATTGAATTTTCTTTTTGATGGTGAATGGTTCCATGGGAAGTATGCTTCCCACCCCTAAAAGTTAAATGTAAATATAAAATTCGGCAAAATAAAATATATTTCCTTAAATGATATTGTTTAATTGTTAATAAAACATAAGAATCTGCGAAAAATTCAAAAGAAAAATAAATGGCTCGCAAAAGGTCTAAGGTGTTGAAAATTCTATGAAATTGTTTTTAAAAAGCCTCACAGAAACTCTTTGTGAAAAATTATCTATCGATTCTTAAATACTGTATGAAGAAATACCTTTTTAAATTGCGTGCGTGTGTATATAAGAACATAGCGATCTCCAGAAGGGGAAGTTGAAGTTTCACTCCCCCATAAACGAACAAATTTTAAATTTTTACCACAGAGATTGCGCGTTTCTTAGTATGTAACCCTCCTCTCCTATAAGGGAGGTCTGTGTGCATCACTGTCTATATATATATACATGCATACAAATTAACTAAAAAATTCGAGGAATTTTAATTGAATTTTGGTAATTTTCTAATATATTGTTTTAAATCCCATAATATATGTAGAAGTTGTCCCAGAGAGTGATAACTATAGCATTTTTTTTAAAAATTTCTATACTATTTATCAAAATATTTTGCATAACTTTTCAAGTTAATTTTAGAACTGACAATTTGTTTCCATATTTGTCAAAGAAAGATCAGTTTTTCTGAATTATCGATGTGAGTATACTGAAAAGTAAATATATTTACTTTTATTTACTCATAAAACTTTAGCAAAAAGCAAATTCACTGTAAAGAAAGATAGAAAGGAAATGAAAGAAGGAAATTGATTGTGAAAAAAAGTATTACAGCATAAAATATTTTTAATTTTAGTCCAATGTATTTTATGTACGTGTTTTTAACTATTTTAATATGAAAGTAAAAATGAAACTGGTAAAATTCTTGAGAAGACTTTAAAAAGTTAATTTTCATTTGACAATGACTATCAGCATTCAATGAAGATGTACACAATTATCTTCACCGAAACGTGATTAAAATATTTATTCCCAAGCAAACAATTTTCATAGTAATTCCTTAAACAACATTTGTTGATTTTTATTGCGTATTACAGAGCAGATTTTCTTCACTGTAATGCAGATATGGCATGATAAATAAATATAGCTTTCTATACTGTGGTGTTAGTTGGCTCAAGAAAGAATAGCTTACTTTTTAATCCATGATTTTTTCTATTCCTAAGCATTGCGTTATTTATTTGTAGTCTTAAGATTTTCATTTATTTGCGAGAAGCGTTTATTATAGAAATCATATTACAATATTCTCAACGTTAGATAAAAAAGGAAAGTAACAGATAGAAAATCAAGTTTCTTAAAGTATTAATGAAATATAAAACTTAATTCACCCATGAAAGAAGAAAAGAATGATTCCCAGTTTAAAATTAGACCTGCAGAAGATAATGCCTAACTAAAACAGAATCAGATACAAAACAAGATATTCATATCAACTAAAAATTATGACAAAAATTAAGGAAATCAAACAATTGAAATTTTTTGAATAATTCTATCTAATAAATATGTTTCCGAAAAAATCACATAGGCGAAAAAATTGGCTTGAGCAGTTAAAATTTTTATTCTCAAAAAATTCTGCCAATCATTTCTTATGTAAAATAAAAGAAAATCGTATCATTCACAATAGAGTCTCTGTTTTAAAATAATCTTGTAAGAATCACTTCCAAGTTCTTTTAGAAAAATGGAAATGTTCAAAAATAAGAAATAAGCATGTTACAAATCTATTCCGAATTGTTCTAATAGCATAAATTATGAATATCATAGTACGAATGCTGAACATACAGTGAAATACGTTTAACGTTAAAACGTTAAAGACGAAATATCAGTTGACACGAAATAATACAACGGTCCGCACAAAGTGGGAGAGAGCTCGCACCTCTCTCTCGGACACCTAGATGTGTGGGAGGTAAGGAAGAAACACTCGAAATGATCCAATTAATCTATTTATTTATCGAGCAACGGAAAGAAACAATTTCAACTAATAATAGTAAGAGAATGTCCCAATGCTAACCGCGAAAGTGGAACAACGACGGTAAAAAGCGAAAGATTAGGAGACTATCAAACTTGATCCTTACCTTAATAAGGGATTTAACTTATCATCCGATTTAATCTGATATCAATTCAATCTCAGTGAACAATTATGACTTTAAAACTTCTTCCTAAGGAGTTCTTAATCACAATAATTCAAATATGATACCTTCAGTAGCAATCTCACCACACAGATTAGAGTATATCTCCTCTCCTACTCTCTATTCAAGCTAGAAAACTTCGACTATATATAGTAAGTTAATTTAAATATCACTATTCTCTTCTTCCGAAGGGTTGGTTGTGAATAACATAAATTCAAAGCCCAAAGATTTCCCAGGAGGATTAATTGTAGAAACGCGTATAGATCCGTCACAAAAGTACTATGTATTTTCATGCATTTTTCTCTTATAACACGAATTGAAAACCACTTAACACAAAAAGATTTCCCTTATGGGAGAGGGAGTATATTGAAACTAAGCCGACACTTAATGAAATATTTGAAAAAATTTCTGTATTATTGGACTGCTTTACTGTATCATCAGAAGAATTCGCTGTAGTAGATGATGGTAATCTGCGTACAGCCCCGATTGAAAGGCAGACAAAGGCATTTTGGAGTTTGTTCAAAGATAAAAATGTATTATTGATGCAGATTCCGACAACGAAAATGGAATGAATAATGTAGCTCCCATTCCCACATCATCCGAAATGAGGAACGTCATGAAAAGTATGCGCAGTTATATAGACTCACATTCTAATGGTGTAATGAATAACAAAATAGATGATATCGAACAAATTGTTGACAATTTAATGCTAAAAAAACGATGTAAAGAAAAACATCAAATTATTTTCTAAAAAACTCAATAAATGTTTTATTTTTCAAAAAATTTGCAAATTTTGCGGTAAAGTTCTTTAAGAAATTTGAATGTTTTTGTCTCATTAATTTTATTACAGGTATGCATATATACATATCTATCTAACTAAAATAAACTTGAATAAACTTTGTTGATATATGGGGTGTTTTTTTTTTGCACTATCCTTTAACACGAAATTGTTTTAACACGAAAAAATATTTCAGTCCCTTGTTTCGTGTTAAGCGACTTTCACCGTATATATACAGTCGGACCTCAATATAACGAAGTCTCGAAATCCCGAAAAAAAGTTCGTTATATGGAAAATTCGTTATATAGAGGCTCATATTTCAATTTACTTAATAAACCACATAAAACAAATTTTAAATTCATAAACACTATATATTAAAAAAAAAACAATTATTCACACACACAAAAATAAAAAAATAAAAAAAAAATAGAAAAACTGCAAAGAAAACAAGAAAAAAGAATGTCTAGGTATAAACTGTATTTTCAAAATTAAGAAAATAATTTTACATTAAAATTAATGAATTTTATGGACATCTTCTAATTTAAAGCATGCAAGTAATTTTAAACATACATTATTTTATAACTAGAAATTATAAACATACATTACCACATGTGCGTCTATAAATTTATGTTACTTATAAAATTTGTTAATTATATTCGAGTTTTTTATTTAAACAATTATGGCAATTTTTTTCTCTATGGTGAATCAGGCCTCTGGTAAAACCAGTTGAAGATTTGTGACCACCATAAAATGTGTTAAAACAGAGAATAGCTTGAAATGTCCAGAAATATACTTTAAAAATAGTGAGAAAAAAAAATTGATTTACAAAAGAAAAAGTTCGTTATATAGAAAATGCACTTCGCTATAGAGAGGTTATTTTAGAGGTCATGACATCCCTAGAAGGGGGCGCGAGCATATTGAAAAGTCGAAAACAAAAGATTATTTTAAAAAATTAATTTTTTGAAAGTAAAACAAAGAAAGTACATTCTCTCATAATGAAAAAAAAATACAATTACACTGATATGATACACTTATAAATGTATCAGTGCTGCACAATGTACTTTATAATTATCTTAACAATACAAGAACAAGTTAATAATTACCAGTGACCACACCGCGGTTGGTCATATATAAAATTATATGCAAAAATTAACACTTAACTGGATTATTATTTTTTTTTGTACGACTTATAATTAACCCCTTAACTGCAGATTAAAAGTAACTCGATTCACTCCCCAATGCCACCGTTTTAAATGCACGCATATGTGGTATTGGGGAGAGGGAAAAAAAGGAAAATAAGAAAATACTCTGAAAAGGTAAATCCTTCCTCAAAAATGTAAGGCAATTTTATTGCATTTCGAAGTTTTTGAATAATTTTATGGATGAGTGAACGTATTTCGGAAAGACGTATATATACGCCCGGGGAAATTTACACACCGGTTTGAGTGAGACGTTTATATACACCGATGGCCAAGAGGTTAAAGTTGTATTGTAGCTTTAGCGTCAAAGTATCGTGTAATCGAATTCAATGCATCGTTATTGTATGGAGGGGTTGAAAATTGTGATTGAATATTGGGTCGCAAGTACTGATAGTTTGAGAAGCACTGATATAGTCTACAAAGAATAAACAACATTTATCGAATTTGCTAACTATCACAATATAAACCAGTGTTTCTCAAACTGCGATGCGCGCCCCCTAGGGGGTCGTGGTAACTCTACGAGGGGGCGCGAACCTATTGAAAAGTCAAAAACAAAAGATTATTTTAAAAAAACTTAGTAATTTACTGAAAGTAAACAAACAAAATACATTCTGACGTAATACACTTCTAAATGTATTAGTGCTGAACAATGTATTTTAACAATAAATTTAACTATACTAAGTTAAACAACATTAATAATTACCAATGACTCCATGGCTTTTTCATATATAAAATTCATACTAAAATAAACACTTATCTCGATAATTTTTTTGTACGGTTTATAATTAACCCTTTTGCTGCCGATTAAAAGTTATGGGTTGCCCTAACCATCGTTTTCCACGGGGAGGGGGCGATGAATTTTTATTGATTCCAAAAACCTTCGAACAATTTTATGGATAGGGAGTGCAGAAAAGATCATACTTTGAAAGATGATATATACGTCCGGGGCAATTAACGCTTGGTTGAGCGACGTGATATACGCCGGTAGCTAGAGGTTAAAGTCATATTGTAGCTTCAGCGTCAAAATATAGTTTTTTAAATTAAATACAATTTATTGTAAAAATGAAATGATTAATATTTAAATATTGAAACTTTGAGCACTGATATAAACCATGATTCCCGTTTCATTTAGACAAAAACCCACTTTCCGTTCCCTTCGAAACGGAAAACAAAATCCCCAATTTAAAAGGAAAAAAAAAGATTCGAAAGGAACCACAATTAAAAGCGACCCGCCTTTGTCGATCGAACCAACAACGAGCAAGCGAGGAGAGAGAGAGATCCCGACAATTCCGAATGACGGTTTTCTTTACTCTCCAGCGATACGTGTTCCCGATATTGGGTCTGGAGTGCAGGGGGTGGGCGAAACGCTGAGGGGCGATAAGCTGCGAAACCGAGCAAACCCGAGGCTCCTCCGGTCATCAGTCGGAGGAGGAAATTCGGGGCAAAAGGGGAGCACGGGAGGGAGGAGGGCGGGAGAGGCAATATCGAACAAGCGAGGGATGTCGCTCGGCATGTCATTATCAGGGAAGAGGAAAAGTTGGGAGCCGTTCCCATCCGCGGATTGCCTCTCTCTCTCCAAAGCCCTTTTCCAGATAACGGCCTTGTTGCCGACTCCAGCGGGAGGGGGGGGGGGGAGAGGAGAAGAGGCATTATAAAGTTTTTTATTTCTCCACCCCATTCTTTGTTGGTGTTGTTGTTTTTGTTTTGAAGGCTCGCGAGTAATCGACGGAAGGGGTGGAGGAGAGGGTGGCGGTGGATGGAAGGGATTTTCTTTTGGGAAGAAAAGACGGTTGAAGTGCGAGGGTGGGGGTGGAAAGGGGGGAAGGTGCATTAACTGCTTCCTTGTAATCCCGAGGCAAAGCGGCATCCGGCGAACTTCAATCGAGGAGAAAAGTTCGGGGGTAATGTATGCGTGAAACTCATAGAGATGGATTGCTCGAAAATGCGCGTTTAAGGCGAAGTGTACGACAATGGTAAAGAATTTAAGTTTGTTTCTTTTTTTATGGTAGCGTTTGACCGGATTTGTAAAGGAAGAATACGAAACAAGGCCGCGCGAGTTTGCTTCTGCTCTGTCAAAGATGTGAAAGGACAACCTTTCGGGAATTTTCACCATTTCGGAACACTGGTTTATAATTAGGGTCTGTTCTATTACGGTTTCCTTTAAAACACACACCTGCTAAACCACTTCGTTTGAATACAGGTATCTGGGACATGTTAATGTCAGTCTTTCTTTCGTTCTGCTTTTGGATAACACTTCCAAGTAATCTCCCAACTAATTTCACTCTTTTTAGTTCGAAGAAGTTATATTGTCAATGAATGTTATCGGCAATTTAAAATTTTGAAATTTCATTTCTTAAAATGCATTTTAATAACTTTTTTGTGCGGCATTTATTAAGATACTGATGCACGTTAAATCTGTCGAGGCTCAATATCTCCCAGTTGGTGTGGTAATTTGGAAAGGGAGGTCAGCTCGGGTGTCGTCCTTATTATTTGACCATGGTTCAAAATTTCATGGTCCATCGCTACTAGCCCTCCTGTCACCTTGTGTAGTGTAGTAAATAAACACTCATTCTTTCATTTCTTTATATCTTCCAACATTAGAGAGATTGCAAGTTCTTAAAAAAACTCTTTTTTTTTTTTTTCCCGGAAGTGAAAATAAAATTTTGTTATATGCTGTGAAAATAGTGTAAATGATATTCTAAATCAGGGGTGTCCAACCAAATGGCCACTTCGGAAAAACATTATAATCTTGCGGGGCGCACATAGTAATATGTACCTTTATATCAGATTTGGGAACAAAAAAACCTTTATTGGAGTGGAAATTTAAAACAGATTAATTATTATAATTTTTTCATTATTTTCATGTATACAGACATAGATAATCTAATAATGTTTATATAATATAATAATGAAATGATCAAATATTGTTTAAAATATTACATTTGTCATTTTCTTGAAAATTACGGTGTTCCTTTTGAATTGATTTTTCGTTACTTTTGTTGAAATTTTACTGTGCTGTCATTCGCAAACGATTAATTATACATTGCCCTTTATCTGCCCTTGCTTTTTGGGTTCTCCAAACAGAAAAGAGAAGGAGAAAAGAAAGTCGCACACACAGAGAATCATGCACCATCCATAGTAAAGGACATTTATAATGCAATTCGGAATTTATTAAAAAAAAGTAATTTACTATAGTAAAATCAAATATAACTGTTTGATAAAATATAAATCTATTTTAATCTAAAGGATATTTCTATTATCAAAAAGGGGCTCTATTTTAAAACAAAACAGATAACAGGCAAATACATTTGTAGATTTATATATATATGTATAAATTTCCCCTCAAATAAATTTCAAAATGAAAAACCTTTAAAACCTGATATTTAAAAATTTTTAAAATGAGACAGCGGGCCGCAATTTACGTACTGGTGGGCCACATACAGCCCGCGGGTCGCGTGTTGAACACCCCTATTCTAAATGGTAATATGAATTATTCCTGATTTCCTACAGCAATAAAAGTTGTAATAAATTTAAAGTTAGGATAATTTTATCACAATAAAATAAATTAGTTTTACAATTTTTCGCCCATTCACAGATAAAAAAAATGTCCTCTTTCGAATAGTGAGCCTATTGTTTATTATGTTGTAACGTATTATTCACGTGTTCTTTTGAATAATTCATGTTGGATAAACTGCCGCATAAGCAAACCATCATGTGATGAACATGCAGTTTTGAATCTTTATCTTAAACACATGCTATGAAAGATTTTCGACCTGAAATGCGATTGACAGGTTAGAGGATAATGTAGGGTTCTCAATCTTGTATGTTTGACATAAATATAGTTTTTATTACTAGTCTTGGAAAAGAGAAAGGAACTAAAATTACACAAAAGGAAACATTGCCTTACGGAAAGGCACAGTCCAGTTCGACAAAGAATAGCTCACGAAATTCTCCTTTTGTTTTTAAAAAGTATTGGAAAGAATTTTTTCAATTAATCTTATTAAACCCTTAAGAGGTCATTTTTTTAATCCAAAATACTTCAAAAAAGGCAGATTTTTTTTTTGCGTATAAGTAAATATCGTACTTAAACAAAATGAGAAAATGGAAGAATTTTAATTTTAATTTTTTAAATTTTAGAGTTTACACCATTTTTTATTTTACATTTGGGGAACACAAAAACTCTTTAGTGTTTGCTTTTTGCAAGTTCACTCTGCATGCTATGAAGAATTATTCATGTGCCTTATTTATATGTTTGTGTTCGTACTTTTTCAAACGGTTGAGGGATTTTTGTGTGTGTTCCTCTGAAGAATAATCCATATAATCAGCATACTGTTCTGAATCTGTATCCAAATGTAATTCATCCTTTCACAAGAAAGTGTTTTTGTTGTTTGTGTTACTCGTAATTTCAAAAATCACCGGTCTGAATACAAAAGCATTGAATACAGTAGAACACATATTTCAAGGGTCTAAATTCAAGCCTTCATCAAAGAAAAATTCCCCGTCTTCACCACACACAAAAAAAAAAAAGCCAAGAGATTAGCATTTCAGTACCATAATAAAACTACATCCCCTTTTCAAAATACTAGCACTGAATAATATCACTATAAGAATTAAAATATGCTCAAATCAAAGAAGAGAAACAAAGAAAACATCAGTACAGCGTACGGGCAAACCAGTTGTGGCCAACTTTCAGTAGCCAGTGCGATGTACGGGGAAGCCGATTAAAGGGTTAAAGGATTAATATGTTTGCTAATTAAAAAGTTCACACATGAGATGCGCTAATATTACATTTAAGAAGACAGAGAACTAAACGTGATTATTTTTTAGGGTTATGTACTTTCTGCTACTGGGACATCTACTTTCCTAGAAAGATTAAAATTCGAATTCATTTTTTCTTTCTTCCTCAATGGCACGACAACGCAGGATGGGCCTTGGCCTTCCTAAAAGTTCCATTCTATACTGTCCTGTTCTTTGCCTGACTTTTCCAGTTTTTGACATTAATAGTCTTTAGATCTTTCTCTAGGCAATGATCCATCTGAGTCTTGGCCTTCCTCTTTTTCGAATACCATATGGTCCGGCCACAAAGATCGAATTCATTTTTAGTTTAAAATATAATGTCAACCTGCAAAATTTGAAATACTTTGTTAATAAGCCATTTTTGTGCTCTTTAACAAGAAAAGTTAAAAACCAATTTAGCATTGCAATATATTGGAGAAAAATCTCTATCTCCCCTGGAAAAAATTAATTTATTTAAACAGAAGTGAGTTGAATACCGAAACAAGCCGTTACCCACCCGTTTCACTGGGTATTTCATGATGTTATATGACTATTCATTGTTTTTATGTTATTGAGAAATCTAATTCCAATCATTAAGGTTTCGATCGTATTCAATAGCATTCTTTTGGCATTTACCTCTAGATTTCAAAACATCAGGATGAATTTCTAGAACGAAAAAGCATATTTATCATTTACGCCTCCATGACCTGCTCCGGAGTCAGTTTTCACATAATCCATTTTTAGGGTATCTCTACTCAACAAAAGACATAGTTACCAAATTTTAAGTACATAGGTTTCATAATTCAAAAATGGGAATTTTTATTTATAACACTCGCAACCAACCCCCTGGGAGTTTCCGCAAAACTTCACGAATCTCTACTCAACAAAAGCAACATGTTTGCGAAATTTCTAGCTCGTAGGTCTAGTAGTTCAAAAAAGAAAACTTCCACCACAAAAGCAAACCTTTGACCATCATAACCCTCTTGGGAGTCACTTCCCCCAAAACTCTCATTCTTCCCGGATCTCTACTTAACAAAAGCAAGTACTTACCAAATTTCTAGTAGGTAGGGATCAAAATTTCAAAAATGGGAATTTTTGTATGCAACCCTCTTGTGAATCAATTTCTTCAAAACTTGTTCTTGGCGGATCTCTACTCAACAGAAGGAATATGCTTGCCGAATTTCAAGCCTGTAGGTCTAATAGTTCCGGAGATCTCATAATGTGTGAGTGAATCGCCTTTCTCTTATAAAGGTAGATATGCTTCTCTCTTCGAAATTGTGAAGTCGAAATATAATATTAATTTATTTTTTTCTGTGAAAAAATAGATCAAATTTATTTCTTATTCTTAATAACTCAATGTGTAACTAGTAGTACATTATCTATTTAACCCTTTATCTACCGATATTTCATAACTACCACTCACTTTAAGTTACATAGAATAACCAATTTTACGAATATTCAGGACAATACGTAGCAAGGAATATTCTTTTAAATCACACTCTTTAAGATATATATGGCAGCACAGGTTCTATGATGATTATTTTAGCGGTGAGGCGAATAGTTTGTAGAGCAGAAATTGCGTTTTTCGCGACTAGCCTTTTTCAGCAATTGCGAAGATAACCATTTTATCCGGAAAACTGTTAATGTCAAAGATTTAATGGATTGTTTTTTTGTATGTTTAAGACCTTAGAAACGATTTTGATTATTTATTTTAGGTAAACAATGTATATAACTAATTTTACAGCTTGAATATCTTTGAAGTAATTATTAGCTCAAAAGTTAATTTCCAAAGATGGGTATTTTGTTTATGTATATCCCTTAATATTCAATGTAGTGATTAATATAAATATATATTGAAATGAAAAAATCTGCAGTAAATCATAATGTGGTAGATAAAGGGTTAAATAACTAATATTGCTACAGTACATCAATTGAAATAAATAACTCTTAAGCAGTAGCGCACACAAAAAATTTTCAAAGGGGGGGTCCAGGGTCAAAAGTCCACCATTATCGCATCATATCTTAATACGATGTCAAACACATTCCTTTGATTTCATCGATTTTGGGAACAAAAAACAAAAAATAAATTATTGAATTAATAATTAGTGTTAATTAGTAAAATAAGTCGTTAATTGCAAATAATTAAATTTTACGTACTTTGTACACAGGATTATCATCAATCGAAAAATCAAAAGCTATGGGGGTGTCTGGACCAGTGCCCTCCTCCTTGAGAGTGCCACTGCTCTTACGTAAATATTGTTGATATTTATAGGTGCAAAGATTGTTAATTTTTTACCAGTTGCTATTTTAAATATATTGATAAAATCTCACATTAAATATAATAAAATTTTCGAAATTATTGAGTACATATAATTTAAGGGTAGGAATATACTTCCCAGGGATAGGGCCCCAGATGAAGACCAAAATTTCGAAAATCATCAAAATTCGTAATATAAGATGGACAAAATATCGAACGTAGTATCACTTTCTTTTATTTGTTGCTACTGGTTTCCAATACACAAGCGAGCGCGATAGTATCTATTCGTAGAAACAACGCAGTGCACATGAGATAATCGGCGCGCTCTCAATCTTGCGTTCGTGTGATAAATTGTTTATGTGTCGCTCCAGTACCTATGCAGTGGTTCTGTGGCATGATAAGGTTTCCGCGCGGCTAATGCTGAAGGGGCCGTGGTGAGCGGATATCCTGAAGGTCTGCCCAGTTTGCGAGTCATCCGTCTCCAAGGTTGTTGCGGGCGTTATCGCGAGGAAACTTCAACTGGGATATCTTCAATGGCAGCTGTCAGCCTGCTATCTTTCCTGCCGCAAAACTTATCTGTTTGTTAAAACAGCTCGCCATTTCAACTGGATGACTTGAGCTACCCGCGATAAGTATTGCGCTGTCACCAGATACAGGCTCGAAAACACAAAGAGAGAAATATCGGTCAAAACTTGAGACGAAAATATCGAGCTATTTCTTTTTTTCCGCTTCTTTAAAATGATGCGTTATGCTTCTTTATTATTATTATTATTAAAACACTTGAAAATTTATCATTGAACGTATCGATTGAATTCCGAGATAAAAAATAGAATCTCGGTTATTATAATATAGTATTAGTCACGCACACACACAGCGGCTCTTAAACTTTAGAAAGCGTGTTTGTAAAGGAAAGGAAATTGAAAACATTTCGGAAAAGATAACTTTAATGCAGTGCTTCTCAAACTTTCAATATACGCGACCCACTATTCAATCATCATTTTCATCGCCCCCTCCATAAAATAACAATGTATTGAATTCAATAATACTATACTTTGACACTAAAGCTACAATACTACTTTTAACCTCTTATGAGCCACGGACGTATATAAACGTTTCGATCAGCCAAAGCATCAGTTTGCTGGACGTATATATACGTCTTTCTGAAGTACGATCTTTTCTGTGCAGTGCTATCCATAAAATTATTCCGAAGGCTTTGGAACGCAATTAAAGGACATTGACAGTGTGTTTGTGAAGGATTTACTTATTTCAGAGGATTTGCTTTATATATATATTATATTCCTATTCTCCTCCCCAAAAAACATCAAAATACGCTGGTCTACGTGGAAAACAGTAGCATTCGGGAGCGAATCAGCGTAACTTTTAATTGGCATTTAAGGAATTAATTATAAACAGTACAAATTATCAAGATAAGTGTTAATACTAGCCCATGGGGTCACTGATAATTATCAAACTTGTTCTTAACTTAGTATTATTAAATTAATAATAAAGTATACATTGTACAGTACTGATACATTTATAAGTGTATTATATCAGTGTACATGTGTATTTTATTATATCAGAAAGTATTTTTTGTTTACTTTCAGTAAATTAATAATTTTTTAAATAACCTTTTGTTTTCGATTTTTCAATGTGCTCGCGCCCCCCTCGTAGAGTTGTCTCGCCCGCCAAGGGGCTCACCCCACAGTTTGAGAAACTCTGCTTTAATGAGTATCAAAATCCCTCACATCACGCCTACACACTCACCCAGAAGTGCTAGCATCGAGTTGACGACATGACTTATCAGTTTGAACCTCAGAGTTTGAAGAGCAACTCGCTCTTTTCAAATTTTCACACCGTGCCAACGTGGCGAATTACAACTCTGAATAAAGTCAATGCTTTGTAAGTCTGTTACTAATATATATACTTTAACCTTTAAACTGTCATGCCCGAGATAATCAGGGGCATGGCATTAGTGCTCCAAAACGTCACTCCCGAGTATTATGCGAGGTAATTTTTGGAGTAATTTACTATGAGTGGTATAGATCGCTATGAACACGAAATGTCCTGTTATGTAACAATCCGAAAACACCAGAAAAAATGTAAAATATTTTATATTTACTGGACAAGGTACTCTGGAATTCATTTTTGCTCTATAAAAATGCAATGTTGTTGAGAGTACGAATGCCGAGAGTCAATGTACGAATGCAAGTTGTAGATGAGCTTTTACATAAATAGGATGATACAGCTTCTAGACAAAAGAATCCTGGCAGATGAACTACACTAGATAACCGTATCCGTCTTACTGAATGACATTTTGTATCCCATATTCCTCCTACTCGTACGAAACGTCAGTCTACAAGATATTGCAAAGTTTTTTGTTAAAATAAGGATGCAAATGGAAAAAAGATAAGGAAGGAAACACATTCTGGTGTAATAATTTTGGAGTTGGTCTATGCTTGGGAAAGTGTTTCCTGTTACTGCACAAAAAAACTGAATTATTAACTACTATTAAGTACATTTTTATTTTATTTTTTATAAATTAATGCTCCACCAGAAGTAAACTTTTCTACTGCAAAACTGTACGGCAGCTACTTCAAATGAATATGCAGTTTCTATAAAACCTAAAAATTTATAAGCAAGTAATTCAAAATCTTAATTTTTAACTACTGAGTATATTTTATTTTGTACTAAACATTTGATTTTTACAACTAAAAAATTTGATAATTTATGTACCTAAATCATGAAAATAACTGAATCCACACATAATGTTTTGCTGTCTTTTAATAGACAAAAAAAACACTTTTTTTGCTGGCGTACTACAATGAATTTTAGTAAACCTGTTCTTCTGTTTTGGAGATTATCAATTCTATCTTATTTATATTCCAAAATCTATCTAAACTGTTTTTTTTACACCCAGTCAAATTATTACTTAGTAAACTTTGGGTATTTTCTACAAAAAGTTTTTTTCCTTATTTGCATTGCTAGGCGTTATAGCAATAAAATTGTTGCATCCGGTGAGTTAAAATGTTAGTTTTGATGGATCATTATAGAACTAAAGTATTGAATGTGGACTTTTTTTTAAGATCTTCCTATAAAACATAGATTTCAGTCAATAAATATTCTGTGAAAAGTTGATCGTGGTAGTAAGTTTTCCCATGAAATATGGACCTACTAAAAAATAATGAAATGAATTCCAAAATCCACTAATTCTTTCGGTTGAATTCAGGAACATCTTGAGGCATGAGTGCAATGGTCCCAGGCCCTGGACCTCCGCATTATGGGAGCCTAGTCTCGTTTTCAACTTAGCCTTAATAATATCATGATTCGAATAATTTTAACTGTTAAATGTTATTTCCTGTTGTATTTTCTGAAAAACTGGGAATTTCAGACGATATTTTAATTGGCTACATGAGTTGACCGTCATCCATGTATAGATCTAGACCTACTTTCTTGTTCTTTAAAGGTTCGACGGCCCTGGGCGGGCCCTGGCTTTCTCCAGAAGTTTTCTCCAGGCATCTCTACTCTAAGGAACTGTTTTCCAGTTTTTGACCTTTAAAATATTTATGTCTTTTTCAACACAGTCAATCCATCTTAACGAGGGTCTACCCCGAGGTCTATTTCCCATGAGCTTTGCCAGAAAGATTTTCTTGCGGCAACGATCTTCATTCATTCTAGCCAGAGGACCAGCCCATTTAAGTCTCTGCAATTTGATAAATTTTACATCAGGTTGCTAGTAAATTTTGTAGAGTTCTATAAGTAAGATCTCTCTCTCGAAAATTCCCAAAGCTTCCTCGTCACGTAAAACATTGCTCCCCAACCTTTTTATCGCCGCGGACCGGTCAACGTTGGATAATTTTACCGCGGCCGGCTGAGGGGGAGGACATTGATTGCTTATATTTTAGATTGTTTTGATTTTATAATTTTTTTATTTTAAAAAATAGTATTTAAACGTGTTTTCAGAGTAACATATAGCTACACCAAAAATTAATATAAAGGGATTTAACAAGGAATATAAAGTGATTTTCTTAAGAAAAGCAGCCCAAACTCAAGAAAAATATACCATAGTAAATAAAATGGAAATAATTTAATGTTTCTTGTGTGGACCGGTAGTATTTGATCCATGACCGTGGGTTGGCCACTGACGTAAAAGATATATTTCCATACATTATTATTACCAGTGGAACACACAAAGGGGGATCCCGGGCTCGGACCCCTCCATAGCCCTTGATTTTTTTTCCGATTGTTTATATAATCCTATGTATAGAAAAAGCAAAATTTAATTAAGTGTGTGTTTTTTTAATAATTAATTTTATTAATTAATGCTAATTACTTATTCAATAACTAGTTTTTTACTGGTTTTTGTTCTTGAAAATCGCAAAATCAAAGAGTATGTTGGGCGACGTATTGGAACATGATACAAGAATGATAGACTTTCGGCCCTGGACCATCCCCTTGAAAAATTCCTGTGTGCTCCGCTGATTATTACTCATTCAGTCAAAAGGCGGCAGTCGATCGAGCCGGTTTACGTGATTGTAAGTCATGCCCATTTATATGTTTCGGATTATTGTTTCTGTGAACTGTCTACTTTAAAGAGTCATAAGTTGGGCCTACATTTGCATAGGGGGCGAGGGCCTCAAGAAGTCTTAAGACATCCCTGTCTAAATTATGTGGAGAGAGTTTCTTTTCCAAATTTAGCATCAAGTGAATCAAACTATATGTTCAATTTATTAGCAGCATTCCCATTTATTTATTAACTGTATATAAAGCTAACCTCTTCACTCTTTTTTTTTCACTCCCACATTATCAAATTGTTCCCCAACTTACGAAGGGAAGAAGACAAGAAAAGTGGCAGCCCTTTCCTTACTTAAAAACTATCTTCGGGAAAAAGAGGAACTGTTGCTCTCACGAAAGTAACTCTTCCGCTCTCATTTTATGTCTTCCCGGCCTGGAAAACAAACTCCCGCCATAGATATCTCTTATCAGTTTGTGCCTAGCCCTTCCGACATCTAAGGAGAAAAATACCTCACCTTTACCTCATCCTGTCAGCACCTCACGATCTTAGATCCCTCCGAAAAAAAATCCTTCCCAGCGAAGGAGCCAAGTTATCTTCCTTTGTCTCTGTGAACCTCGGATGCTTTACCCGGAAGACAGTTAGAAGCAGGGAGGGAGGACGTGATGGAGCACCTACTGTTGAGTCATTCCGCCCCTCCCGCCCCCCTTCTTGCCGGCTGGAATTATTGATTAGAAAAGTTTTGCCGCCTCCGCTTGGTATCTCGGAAATTGATATTGACTCCTTTGCGTAGAGGGTGGGGGTGGAGGAGTTTGAGAAGAACTTCCGATACGCGGGTCCCGGAAAATATTTTATGAAATTCTCTTCCCCAGATGGAGGAGTTGGTTGGACGAATCTTATTTTGTTTGTAAATTTGTAACCGAGAGGGGGTGAAGAAAGAAATTTTTGATCCCAAATTATTCAGTAGTTGCAAAATTTTCTATTTCGCTCGGGCCACTGGAACAGTTAAGTATCCAAAATGTTTTCAGAGAAGTTTTTTTAAAGAAAAACTTCTGTGAAACGACAAAATCGAATTTCAGAAGGCTGAGGTCCTTCCTCTAACTCATTTTGCGACTATTGTCTGTAAGGACTATTCTAGCCTGAGCTACTGCACATTGACCCTATCTATAAATCCCTTTAGTACTAGATAAGGATTTGGCACACTTTCGAGAGAGAAGATCCAAGTTGTCAGTAAAACAAAGATAACTAAGGTGTCAAAGGGCCATTTGTCTGAATACAATGGTATGCCTCCAAATGGTATGCATACATACGAGGGTTGGGGCATGACAACCATTTTTTTCTTCTTGAAGATACCAAATCGGTTGGAAAATGTGACATACACAGATGAAAGGACAAGGTGTTGACTACATGTGTGGACAATGAATAGCATTGAAATATCGTAACACACTAATTAATTAAGGTAGTATATAAGGACAATATGGCCTTCACGGTGCAAAAGAATCACAACACAGTACACATAAAGTTGACATGACAAAGCTAGGCCTACAGACCCTCAATGTAGTCTCCTGATACTGTCACCACAACGATGTGGGAGGCACTGAATGCCATCAGCATCAACATTTGCGGCACCAGGTTGCGCATCACAGGTTGACACACGCCCTTGTTGAAACTTTCCTACCCACCCTCTACTCCCGGGTTTATGGTGGGCTTTTTCCCAAAGGGGCTTCCACTAATTCCTATGACATTCCATCGCTTTCTCTCGGAAAATGGCTTTTTTGATGAAAGCGCGCTGCTCAAAACGGGTTACTTCCATCCCCCGACACTCCCCCTGGCTGTTTTCCCCCCTCGCTGCGCACTACCATATCACAGAGACATCTGTTGTTCTGCATACACATTATGCCTGCAGAACTTCCTCACGACACATATACGTTTGTGATCTGTTCACATATCTACAAGGGAAAAAAATAGTTGCCATGACTTATGCCCCAACCCTCGTATATCACCGGATGGGGGGCTTCTGGTGATAGTGGTGGTCAGCACTGTCGTGCTCCAATTTATATATATACAATTAAGTATTATTTAAGTTTTACTCACACTAAAATAATTTCTATTTCCTTAAAAACCGAGAACTCACGAAGATATTTTTATTTCTGTGTGTATGTGTGTCTCAGTTCATGAACAATCAAAGTCAAAATATCATAATATTCGGAATTAAACTTTCAAGCTTTGTGAAAAAATATCCATACCAATAACAAGTAAAGCAATATTTTACTATTTCGTGTCTTTAATAATAATTAAAACCGACTTTGATTGCTCTTGCGCATAAAGCTCGGGAAGCTTATTTGCCGAATACATTTCCTATATTATTTTCATATCAAATTGACATTGTTTGTTATTCAAATATTTTCATTGATTCTCGACAAAATCTTTGTTAATAGAAAATAACTTAACACAGAAGAATAAATGTTTTAAACAAATAAAATGTTAAAATGTATACACAAATACAGGCAATTTTTTTTTTAAATAGAAAAATCTAAAGGGAAAAAAAGAAAGAGAGAACAATGATTTTTAGTAAACATAATTTTTTTTTTCATAATATTTAGAGGCAGAAATTTGAAGAGACGAAGAAGAGAGAATCTAGACGAAGAGCCCCATGCGGCTCGCGAACTGGTTTGCCGACCCCCGTACTAGACAATTCTTCTAAGAGTTGGGAGGGTTATATTATGCAGGAGGATTCAAGTATATTATAAACAATGCTTTGATTATTTGCAGAGTGATCAGGCTATATAATAAATGTTGTAATTTTTTTATAAATTCTGAAAGTTAAATTCGCCTCATGTTGTAAGGCAGTGGCCCAAAAAGGGGGCCTGGGGTGGGGCCCCCCAAAACCCTTTATTTTTCGATTGATTATAATTTTATGTATATATGCGAAAAAATTTAATTATAATATTAATTAATTTTTATAAATAAATTTAAATTATTTATTCAATAATTAGGTTTTTACTGTATTTTGTTCCCAAAAATCGACAAATTCAAAAGGAGCATGATACAAGAATGGTGAACTAACGACCTTCCTGTGTGCGCAACTGTTGTAAGGTGAAAATCCTATGAGGTCTTTGCTTAGTTGCAGTGTGTATGCAGCAGAAAATTACTTGGAATCTGTCTGTAAAAAATTAACTCGGAGACTTTATTTTCCAGATTATATCACTTATGTGTACGAATGACTGTAATGATTTTTTAATATTATGCTAAACATATTATAATAAATAAGCAAAAAGAAGGATTTTTTTTTCTGGAAATATTTATAAAGTTATAAGCCTATTGTACGTGCAATGAAGCTTAATTGATCTTTTTGTTTTCATCCGTAGTTTTGATTATTACATCTTTCTCTTGTAACGAAGACCACTGTGGACGGTTTAACTGTAAGCGGATTAAACGACTACATATGGGCTCGAATTAAGCAACATACAATTGCTTTATGAGAAAAATTAATTCATTTGTAAAAAAATTGAAACAACTTTTTTCTTTAGAATAAAACATGAAAAGTAGGGTAGAAAAGAAAAAGATATTTAACCCCTTAACTACCGAGATTAAAAGTTACCCAATTCGATCCCCAATGCCATCGATTTTCACATAAGCGAGAGTATGCAGTGTATTGAGGAGAAGAGAAACGGCATAAATAAGCAAATTTTTCTCAAAAATAAGCAAATTCTTTTCAAACACAGTCAAGATAATTTTATTATTTTCCAAAGCCTTTTGAAATAGCTTTATTGATAGCCGCGCAAAGAAAATAATCGTATTTTTGAAACAAGGATATAGACGTCCGGGGCACATAGCGCATCGGTTGAGCGAGACTATATTTACGTCGGTGGCATTTAAGGGATTAAGAGAAACTTGGAAACTGTTGAAAGCCAAAGAAATCCATTGCTTAAATTTTTAACTGTAAATTTAAGGACAGAGTTGTCATCCATATCTACTTCAATTAAATGGACTAAATTCCTGATGGTCACATGATAACGGCAAACACGTGTTTCCCGTTGATTAAAAATTGACATACTAAAGCCGCATTCACACCAAGGCAGTCAGCGTCGAGCGTTGAGCGTCTAGCCAATCAGAATTTCACCCGGGCAAGACAAAGTCTCTGATTGGCTGCGCTCAATGTCTTTTTTAAACGGGGAATATTCAATTTGTAAATTTAGATAGCTTTTAAAAATTTATGTTTGGGAAAAAAGTTCAGTGCTAACATTCACAAACATTTTTAAAAATTTAAAAAAAAAAACCCCACATTATACGAATACTTTAAATTAAAGTCTTTTTTGTTTAACTATATTGCATTATTTTTCTTGAAAAATTTGTTTTTCAAAAAAATTCCCGCAAAAGCAAAATTTGGAAACACTGAAGCACAGGAACTAATTGGCTGGAAACACGTGATTATATTTATGATTTAATTATGACGTCGCAGTAATTTATGAACTGATTGGCCGAAAACACGTGGCTCAGTTAACATGTGACTATGACGTCACATGAATTTAGTCCATTGTTTAGGCATGAAACTTCTGAACCCTTCAAAGGCCTATAATTGAAAAAGGAAGAAGAAAAAATATATGAAAGATTAAATTGAGCATCAAAAGTTCAAAATGCTATTGCTAAACGCTTCGTAGAGCAAAAAAGTTTTTCAGATACTCTTATTGAACATATTCTTAAGCACAAACGAAACAAAAATCGGGAGTATAGAGAATTTAAAATTAGTGAATAGAATAGAATCTATATGAAGTTTGTTACAGAGGATTTTATTATGACCATTTTTACAGAAAGAAATCAAAAGGAATTACGGGAAATAGAACTTGGCTGATATTGGCAGAAACAAGCCAAAGTGTTTGATACTACCTTTGCAAACACTTTTAAAATTCAGAATATAATTTAACAATCCCAAATTGGATTTTAATTATTGCTATTATATCAGCTCACGATGTTTCAAAAGATCAGTCATGCTTACAATGGAGAAAAGATCAACCAAATTCAATAGAATGATTATTAAACTATTACAAGAAAAAGAAAAATATTGCTTGAAGGAAGTGTTGAAAAGAGAATTGTGTCAATAATAAAATTATTGAATTGCTCAGAATCAGGATTAAGGGGTCACGATTAAAGAAAAGATTCCAAATTATTTAAGGGGGTCTGGCACATGAACTTTTGAAAAATTATCGATTTTGACTTTTTTACACTTTTTAAAAGTTCAAACATTTCTGCTTAAAGTGATATATGATATATAGAAATGCGATAATTAGAAGTGTTTTTATTTATTTTTTAAAAGTAAGCCACTCTCATTGACAAATTACAAATTTTTACTTTAAAGCCTGTTTTCTCAAAATGTGATATTTTTCTCTTTATAGACCTTTTTCTCAAAAAGTAATTAATGTAGGATCCTCAAAATTTCAGTGAGTATACTTTCAACATGTTTACACATTTTAATAGAAGAAATAAGATATATCAAGCGCTGTTTTAGATAATGTATTTCTAAACTAAATTTTAAGGAAAGAAATTTGGCTTTTTTTAAAAAAATTCATAATTATTTTAATTTTTAACAAAAAGACAAAACCCTCGATTAGTCTTATTAATGGTACATATAACCTACTGTGAAAATATCATCTATTAGTAGCTAGAAGTTACTGAGAAAAAGGTACGTAAACTTACGTAATTTAACATGGGCTCCTATATGGAAGTGCCGGACCCCCTTACCCTGCTAGGAATACCTGAGCGAATATGGGGAGCTCAAGAAACTATATTTTAAAAAATATGCCAAACAAGGATCAGGAAACGTAAACTAGTTCACTCACAATATTTTTGCTGAATTTTCAGGACTTATTGGCAGTCAAGTACGAGTTTAAATGATTTGGGAAATTTATATTCCTATAGATAAACATAAATCTTCATACTTGGAATAAGAATTTTTTAAAAAATTTTACACAATTAGGATTGTATATTAAAAACTGGAGAGGACAACATTTTGACAATGCTTCGAACATGTCTGGAAAGTACTCAAAGATATCAAAAGTATAAAGTTGCTCTAGAATCTTTTCGTATATTTTTAACTGGAAATTGTTAACTGACGGAAAGAAAGCTTTAAACGATAAAGGATGCGTGCAAAAAAATTTGATATTTGTACTTTGAAGATGAAATGGACTATTTATTTTAATATTTCTAAAAGAAGGCGATTGCACCATAATAACCAAACCGCAGACATCTTTAATTTCTCATGTGATAGGGGGATTGATAGATATATCTACAGCAAGGTCTTGCTCATTTCCGAATATTGACGATTTTTGTAACAATTCCCTTACCAAATGTATTCGGATCCAAAAAAAAAAAAAAATTCTTTTTATTTTAAGGAGAATAAAAAAAAAAAAAAAAATATTTAAACAATTCAGTTGGAAAAAAAGACTAAATAACTTAGCCATTTTATTTGCAGAGCAAGAAATTTTAAGCCGCATTGAAACTGACAATAATTGATGGTTTTGCAAAAAAAAAAGCAAGTCGGAAAAATTCCTGTAAAAAAAATTGTTTTTAAATAAATGTATGTAGTGTCAAAATGGTATAGAACAGGGATGGTGAACCTTTTGAGACATGGGTCAAATTTTGTTCATATTTTTTTTAGTACTAGCTCGTGGGTCACTATTGCCCATTTGCACCAGAGTTAAGTTTAAAAATTTTTAACTGAGTATTTTGAAACTTGACAACTTTAAAATTCAATTGGCTTAACAGAGGTAAAAATGGGCGTGGTGGAAGTCTCTACAAACATAACTAAACATAACCTTACAAAAGTGCATTTTATCCGAAGAAAGTGCTTTAAATATGGGTATTTACTTTGTGGATTTCTTTTTTAACAAACAAAATGTGAGTAAAATTATACACTTTATTTGATATTTTGTAATCACTTTTGCTTTATTTCAAATACTACGTACTGTCATATACATTTGTCGTCATTTGCGTAACCTTGGAACTGTAATGATCAAACTGAAGGTCATAGACAGCATTTAAATTGCTTTTGTGTCAATGCAGTGCTTAAAAAAATACAATTAGAATATAGATAGTCCAAGAATTAGAAAATCTAAATAATCTCGCGTAAACAAACAAGTGTTTGCCTAGCAATTGTGAGTCAGTTAAAAAGCTTGCGTGGGTCAATGTCTGGCCCACGGGTCATAGGTTCACCATCACTGGTATAGAATTTTCATTACGTTTCTCTTTAGTTAATAATTTAACGAGAATTTTCTTGAGACTTTTGTTTCTCATTCGATCTTAAAAACCCCACAACATTTTATGTTTCGGAGCCTGTACTTGACTTAGAGGTTTCCTACTTGAGCGACGTTCCAAGGATCCCATTGAGAAAAAAAATACCTGCTAAAGGTGTAAATGCTTACATTCACTTTATACCAGTACTCAACTTTTTTTCCGCCATGCCACACACACACATACATATGGCGTACTGTTTCTCGTGGGCCGCAATATGAAGATTAAGGGGAGACGCTATTAGATCAAGGGAATTAAAATGCAGAAAATTGATCAAAATATTATTAAAATTCATAATTCTGGATTTAATTTTAAAACTATTGTTAAAATCTTATTAAAATTAAAAAAAGCCCTATTAAAATTTTTAAATTCCAAAAATAAATTTTAAAAGGGGGGATTTTTACCATTAATTATAATTTTGGGATTTCTTTCATCTTATCCAAGCCCTTTTTCAATCGTCATTCCCCTGCCGCTTCCTTTTTTTTCCCCTTCCCCCTTTTTACAGCCTCACCCGTTTTTTTTCTATTGGAATGGTCAAAGAAAAGGTTTTCTTTCCAGAAAAAGGTGCCCGTCCCGATTTTATTTTGGAAACCAAACTTCCCCTTGTGCATTTTTTTTCAAATTTATTCATCCTACTTTTAAATTTTAAACCCCTAAAAATATTCTGAACACAAAAAACTGAATTTAATATGTTTTTTATTCTTTAAAACAATTTTCCATATGTTACACAAATTTTATATAGGAAATTTTTTTGATAAAAAACCTTTCCCCCTCTTTTTTCATTTTGTGAAAGAAATTTTTTTCCAAACCCGAAAACAAATTTTGTTTTTACTGCTGCCCAAAGATTTTTTATAAGAACCATTTTAATTCCCCAAACTTTTTTTGAAAGGGAATTTCCCCAAAGGAAAAAAAAAAGCCATTGAAAGATCCGTGCTTAGCACTATAGGGACGAACAAAAGTATATTTTTTAAATATAACATTTGCACGACAAATCTAACAGGTTGTTCATCCATGTTTGTTTTTCTCTACGAAATAATCAAGATCCCAATCGTTTTGATACAACTTAAATACTTTAAATATTTTTCGCTAGGAAGGCATGAGGGTTAATTAAAATTAGTTTCACTCATCCAAGGTCGCTACTCCACTGTTATTTGTTATCAATAACCGTTACAATTAAGAAAAGAGTTTCCTGCAATTCGTACAAGTAGCATCGATAGCAGAATTGGTATTTTTGATTGTTTGATGAATAACATTTCTCGCTAGATTTTTAATGCATTGTTCTTAAATAACTGAATTTGTTAGTGCAATGGGGGTCATGACAGAGCCACTCAGAAAAGTCCGGTGAGCCACATGCGGCCTGCAGGTTGAGTATCGCTGCTTTGCACTGTGACTCCTATGCAGTTCTGAGATCTGCTGAGATTGCTCTACTGTTCCTGAGTGATAGACGAGCGAGACATCACTCCTTCGCTGCCGTAGATTTCTTTCGATGCTCACTTAGTCTTCTTATTTACGGGGAGAGTTTGACGGCGTTTTGTCATCCCATGGAATAATTACAGCCTATTCTTTCGGGTATTGCAAACCTAGAAAACCCTTCTCAGACAATGAAACACTTTTTTTTCGTGCACAAAAGAAACCATCTCAATATCTCAACCCAAGACATAAAAATGACAATCTTTTCTCTCTGCACAGTGCTTTTATAGTACTCTGTGTTGTTGATGTAATCACTACTAGCAGGTGGTCCCATCAAATGGTGGATGGGATTTGGGGGTTCCTTCTTCGTCCCATAGACCAACAGATTTTTATTGTTTAGCATTAAGATTACATCTCAGGCTTCCAGTTACCAGTTGTTGCTTTTTTTTAAATAAAACCCCCTTTACAAAAGAAGTCTGGGTACGCCAATGCTCCTCATACAATTAATGCATCTTTGTATGTAATTACACAGTCGCTGAATGCATTTAAAACAATTTTTTTGCGAGGGGGAGGGGGTTGTATGTAGAAAATAAGGGTAATGAGATTTTTTTTCACTCCTCTGTATTTATGTAAAAGCAAATAAATCCTAAATTATTACCTAAAAAATATTCTGCCCACTTAAAAATAAACATAGTGTAGGCTATTACCGAAGTTATTTGCATGTAAATGTCAAGCGCGTATAGTATAAAATGAAATTAAAATAATCTTATCAATCGTTTAATTCATTTGCTACTTTTATTTATGAAATTCGCGTTATCAGTATTAGAAATAAAATAGCCATGGTTCTGAAATTATATGCACACTTTCTGCGAACGTCAAATCTCTGTAAATTTTCTTCCGTTGCTATTAGTTTATCCAAACCATTCACTCGATTAAGTTTAGAGATTTTCTAAAGGTATTCACGCAAAAGTGTTCTAAATTTTGCCCATCAATATGATAATTATTATTATTTATTGTTAATGTATTATTATTGTAATGACTCTTATTGTTAATGTACCATGATTTCCTATTATAAAACTTATGGTGTTTACAATAGCTTATGTTTAAATACATCTACGATATAAAAAGAATTGCTATTGATATCTATATTTGTTCCAAGTTCCTCTGATACTGCCGCCAAAATTGCCTGAGAAGGTTTACGTTGCGTTGCAGCATTTAAAGTTTGTTTTGTGTTCTGGCATAGCGGTTACTATGTCATTCGCTTCACATTTTGGGTTTTCCGCAGTTGTACCTGTTTTTGTAATTCTGGTTGCATTTTTCTCTCATATATCGTGACATTTTACGAATATTGAGAAATTTTCCACTTTTTCTTATTTACAGATTCATAAATATTTTTAGTTTTAGAAATGCGTACTTTTAAAATTAAAAAGAAATTTTATCACACAGACACATTCACTTGTTCAAAAAAATTTTTTTACACACATACACTTGAGTTTTTTCCCTAGCCAAAATCGAATAATTAATCGTTCAGATATGATGTCGTTTATTGATATCAAATCTAGGCTATTGATGTCAAATCTAAGCTGTCGAAAATCGTAGATTCATTTTCTGGTAGGTCACAACTTTCTTCTGCCATAACTGTCGATGTCGTTATACATTTTCAGTCTTTTCCTTTTTAAAAATAGACTAAAATGATTGCACTATGTCTATTTTCTGCTGAGTTACAAGAGATCGAAATTCGTTGGACCGAAATAGTCGCTTATTTTTGCGCGGTTGCTTACTTCCAATAGGCTTGGATTTAAAAGACGTTTTCTGGTCAAAACAATAAAAGAAAAAAAATCCAATCTACCATATAATTATCTCGTCACCAAAATATCCTTCAAGAAAAACCAACATAAAAATATATTTATCAATTCTTCAAAAATAATATCACATGTATTGTATAAAAATAAAATTGTTTCTTTTGGAAAAGTAATAATAATAAGACAACGATTGATATTAATATTTAACTTTCTTTGTAGAATATTACCTGGAAGTTATTGTACAATTGTATTTTTTTCATAAATAGAAAAAAATCGAATGATTGTATTGGAAGTAATATCTTTCTGAACCAAGAATTACGAGACTCAATCCTTGATTGAATAACCAAATGTTAGCTTAAGAATATCTTCAGTACATCAAACAACCAGAATTAAATTCCGAAGAGAGAGATTTCAAGCAGAATAACTCTTCAGTTTTTATATAAGTTCATGATATACATGGTTGAAATATTTATATCCAATTATTGTATATTTCGTGGATCTTTAAGATTTATGAACATTCTGAAAATACGCAATTTTTCCCTTTAGTACGTACAATGAAACAAAACAAAACAAAACAAAAATTAACATTACAGTATATGAAATAAAATATGGGACATTTTAACCAGGAAAAAAAAGGATTTTACTCAAGCAGAATGAGCATTATAATGCAATTTAGTGCCCTGTGTAAGATAGTGAATAAATATTAATGTTAGAGTATTTTTCTATCTGAAAAAATGTTTCATGTTTCGGCCCCATTTTTAGCATTAAGTAAAAACAGCCTTTAATTCTATGCTTTATATAATAAGCTTATGAAAAATTACTATAACTTTGAGTTAACCCTTTATCTACCGTATTATGATTTACTGTAGTTTTTTTCATGCAATATATATATATATATTTGATCACTACATTCAAAATTAAGGGATATATTTAAGCAAACTACTCCGTTAGAGCTAATTAATTAATTATAGATATTCCACTGTAAAATTAATTATATGCACTGTTTACTTAAAATAAATAGTCAAATCGTTTTCTAAGGTCCTCATTAACATACAAAAAAAAGACATTTAAATTTTGACATTAGCTATTTTTTCGGGACAAAAATGATAATCTTTGCAATCCACTGAAAACACTGTCAGCTGAAAGCGCAATTTCTGCTATAAAACTATTCGCCTTCCCCGCTAAAATACTCATTATAGAATCCGTGCTGCCATATATCTTTTAAGAGTAAATTTCAAAGTATATTCCTGCTAAGTATTGTCAGAATATTCGTAAAATTGGTTATTCTATGTTATTTTAAAGTGAGTGGTACTTATAAGTACCGTCGGTAGATAAAGGGTTAAACCAGTCATATTACTGTCAAAGAATAACAATATCAATATTTGCACAGTATATAATAGTACCCCTTTTAATTTAAACAGCACATAATAACAGCAACACAAAACAATAACAATAAGATATCATAGCAGCTTAGTGACCATTCATAGCATTATTTTTTTGTGGTTGACATCACTTTATCTGAACTACGCGTTCGAGTCCTGATTCCATTAAAAATATGAATGCATGAATAAAATATGTGTTGAAATATGTTAAATCTTAGAGTGGATGTAGAGGGGTAAGCTTCCAAAAGACCTGCTATCTTAAATAGACAGATTGCCGAAACCCTCAATATAACAGGGAATAAATATCAGTTGTAGAAAAACAGTAATATGACCAGGGAGTAGTTACCGCCACATAAATAATATGGCTTCCCCTTCAAGCTACAAGGTCCCCAACAAATCCAAGCGAAAAATCGTGAAATGTTAAAAAGAATCCTGATCCTCCAATCCTGAAGGAATTTTGATAGAGGATAAGACGTTTGAAAAAAATAAAAGTAGCGTGATATTTATTAATTTAAATATTCGGTTTATTTAGGTCACAGCTATTAATACAATATGTACATTGAATTTATTAAAAATATTGTTTAGATCATTAGAGTCCTCGAATTGATGTTTGTGAGGGAGGAGGTCACATCCAACCTGTTCGAAGTTTTCCAACCCTCTTCTCTCTCTGCCCTCTCTAGGGTCTCGGGATGATAGCGGTCGGCCTCTTTATCCTAGAGTTACATCCGGCTCGTGGGTGGAGTAGGGTTTTCTCACTATGTCAAAGATTACCGGGGAGATGGTCAAAGGCAAGACCTCGCAATATTTTAAGGGTGCACGTGTACATAGGAACGTGGGAATCCTATCTACAAAAAAGAGCCGACTTTCAGCTGTATGGCGGGAAAACGCTTTAAGGGTCTACTCAGGACTAGCCTACATCAGTGAGTATCACTCAAAAAATCTCTCACACGAGCAAAATAAATAAAAAAATAAATAAATAAAATAACAAAGAACAAATAAAATATATAAATAACAATAACAAATAAAATAATAAAATAAATAAAATAAACAAAATAACAAATAACAAATAAAATAATAAAATAAATAAAATAACAAATAACAAATAAAATAACAATAAAATAACAAATAACAAATAAAATAACAATAAAATAAATAAAATAACAAATAACAAATAAAATAACAATAAAATAAATAAAATAACAAATAACAAATAAAATAACAATAAAATAAATAAAATAACAAATAACAAATAAAATAACAATAAAATAAATAAAATAACAAATAACAAATAAAATAACAATAAAATAAATAAAATAACAAATAAAATAACAATAAAATAAAATAAATAACAAATAAAAAATACTTTCATCTTTAGGAGGTAAACAACTGGCGACTCTTTCTTAAATCGCAACTATCAAAGGGCAGAAGTAAAAAGCATTCAATGATTGGCCCACTGAGATATCTTTCTCATTACAGCCATCCAAACGCGCAGCATCGGCATTGCTGCGAACCGGAAAATTGGTGGTTCAAATCAAACACTCAAGCAAAGGTCAACAGCTGGGAACAAAATCATTTATTTAAGCAATTTTATGCAATATATGAAATACATTTTATTTAAATCTGATGAGATTCTTCCATAGTGTGTTGTGATTTCTGGTAGTGTTCATATATAATGAAAATACGAGTCACAAGGAAAATATAAATTTAGCTTGGGGCATTGATAACATATATAAAACAATTATTATGAAATTATGCAGGGCCGTTTTTAACCTCTCCGTCTCCCTAGGCACTTCAATAGTTACGCCCCTATTTCGAGAGCACACCCTTCCTCCTTCAGTCTGACTTTTCCTGTTTTGTTTCGGAAGGTATTTTCACTTAATTATCTTAATCTTTTCCGTTTCTCTGTTTTTACTGTTCTCTCTTTACCGTGTCCTGAGTGGTCAGTCTTAAGGAAAGGATCGTGGCATGGTTTGACCACTCTGGTTCATTTCTTACTTTACGGCAGCACGGAACCCCCTTCCCTCCTTTTGTAAATTAGTGCAGTAAATTAATGAAATCGTTGTGCCATTACAGTATAGAGTACATATTATTGTATGAATTGTTTTCAACTTGCAAGTTATCATCTTTTTTTAATCGCTTATCACTTTACTGTCTTCTACTTTTCGACATCCTTCGACCTTCGTCATTGTACTTGTATAACGAAGGTTTTCTTGAAAATGAATAATTTTTTTTCGAGAAAAGCATTCACAACATCATTGTAATCAGTATTTATTGCAATATAATTTTGAGTGCATAGCAACATTAAGCTGTCTAGCTTTTCACTTTCCATAGTGGATTTCGTTTCAGTCTTTACTATCTTCACGACAGAAATGCTTCTTACGATTCGCTAGGTGGTGGTACGTTCGCTGTAATTTTAATTTTTTTCCTCTCTTTTCGCCCTTTAATGTTTTGCGTCCTAGGCACGTGCCTAGCCTGCCTAAGAGGAAAAGCGCCCCTGAAATTATGTGGGATTGTAAAAATAGTTCACAGGAAGAAATTAACATTTGTTCACCACCATTACGACAAAAATACTTTATATACATTTTATCTTCATCCGTAAATGAAACAATTAATTTGATTCTAGAGGTATATTCAATCCCAAAATCAGGTACACATTCATTCCAACAGAACAAATAACTCCAACGAGAACATTCGACACGGAAAACAGGCAACTTCAAAAATGCTCTTTCTTGAAGAAGTGACGCGGAATACACGTTAATGCTCTCATTTCGATGAGTCAAAATGAACTTCAGTTGTATTATCAAGGGGTGGCGTCACGTCTCTCTTTTTCTCGAGAAGGCGGCTATTAAGGGAAGTGTGAAAACTGGAAAAATACCCCCTTCGCCTGGCGAGAAAGAGGAGCGGCGGACTAATTCCGTTTGAAGATGGCATCTAATCTGCTTTCAAAGGAAACTAATTAATTAGGAAACTAATCATAAGAACGCTCTCGTTCGATGCTGCTGAAAAGAGTGCTTTTCTCAAATCTGAGGAGGAGGCTTTAGAGTCAAAAGAAACACGAGGCGCCCCTAATTTCTGAGGACTATGGAATAGTTTATTGTCTCTAGTTTGTTAGAAGGGGAAGGGAAATGAGGTCTTACTCACCATTCTTCAGTTGAGATGGTTTTCTTCCAATGGAAATTCTTATGGAGATTTTCTATAAAAATTGTTAAAGGCACAGACGTCTTAAGACTCTTTGAGATCCTGGGCCCAGATAAGATACTTTGAGGCCCTGGGCACCTATGCAAATGTAGGCCGCACCTAAGATCTTTAAAAGTAGACAGTATACAGCATCCATTGTAAAATACTCGTTCAAATGGTGATTTGAAACTAATTAATGTGCACGACTCACAATCTCAAAAACCTAGGCACAAACCCGCTCGACCTATGGCCACATTTCGACTAAATGAGTTGAATGATTGTTTATGATATTAGGCATAGGCCTAGACATGGACAACGGTCATCACATAATAATACAGTCTTGCCACTTTTGCCACTTGACAGGTAGTTTGAAATTCTCTGTTTTCTGGAGAATATGTACGGGAATAATATTTGACCATTAAAATTATCCGAACCATGATCTTATTAAAACAAATCGAGAACGAAACGAGGCCCTACCGATGGTAAGGCTCTGGGCCTAGTTGGCCCATGCCTTAAGACGATCCTGGTTAAAGTGGCGTTCACACACTACTTTTATGGGAAGGGTTTACATTAAAAAAAAAAACACGATGAATGTGAGTGAGTGAGAGTTTATTAACGTTGAACTGTGAAGACAACAAAAGCTATTGGCTGAGACGTCTTAATACATGGGCCAACTGGGCCCAAGCATAGGGCCTCGTTCTTGGTGGAGGGCCTTTTCTCATTCTGGACTCAGCGTCAATGAGATAATGATCCAAATAACTTAAATGGTTAAATATTATTTCCGTACATACTCTCTGAGAAGCTGAGAATTTTGAATGCTAACTGGCAAGAGTGCACTATTGTATGATGACCAGCATATATGTCTAGGCTTAGGACTACCATCAAATACAATCATTACTCGTTTAGTCGAAAGGCTGCATTTGGTAGAGCCTGTTTATACTTAGGTTTGTGAGAGGTAGACAATGTACTTGGCAATGCATGCTATATACTGTCTACTTAAGGGTCACAGGTGGGTCTACATTTGTGCAGGGGGTCAGGGCCTCAGGAAGTTTTAAGACATCTTTTAATTTTGAACCATGGTTAAGTGAAAGGCGACTCCTGAGCTGTCTCTTCACTCTCCGAACTTCCACACCATGCTAACGGGATGACTTTGAGCAGCGACAAATTTAACGTACATTGGCCCCTCTTTACGAAGAGTCTTCAATGGTACTAAGATTCGAACTCAGTGGCACTAGGACCGACCAAAAGTCCGTGACCACGACCACTAAGTCACTAGGCAGCCACAAAACATGACGAAAGGCACATTCTTTATGCTAGTCTCTTGATGTATTGGAAAGGTTTGAACCCCCAAAATCCCACCTTTGAGTACGCCACTGTTTTGTTCATTATAATATTATCACTGGTGCTCCATTAAACATTTTTTTCCCTAGGTGCGTAATTTCAACGCCCGTTTAAATGTGCATTAAAAAGGATAATGTTAAATAAACGAGAACACATTTTCGCTCAGAATTAAGTTATATCAAATTCCAACCAGTATTGGAAAAAATATTACATCGCCCAACATCCCATACATCTCTTAAGAAATCCTACGTATTTTTTTTTCTTCAGTTCGATGAAAAATATCGTGTACATATATATATCCGGCTGAAATTTGAGAATTAGTTAAGGAATCTGACTAGGTTCGCGGAACCATGATTTTATAAAAACAATATAAATGGGTAACTTTTTTTTTGTATTTAGAGTCATTTGAATTAGAATATTCCTATAAAACTATTTTATGAATATCATTGCAATAAAAAAATTAATTGCTATTTTTTGGCTAATTTTCAAAGCATTCTCTATTATGGAAAAAGCTCCTATAATAATATTTGGTCTATATATAACTAAAAAATTTTTACAGAGCCTGAACTAGGACTTTTGAGAAATACACAGGATCTTTAAAGTTACTATCAAATGAAATAATAACCGGATTTTTTATAAAAGTTTCTTAACTCTGATATATTAAAATATGCATAAACCCACTTATAAAATACACATTTCAACTATCGTATTTCAGGCTCTGTATAGAAATCTGAACTAAGTATATGCAAAATAATATTATTAAAAAGCATTTTCTACAAAAGCAGAATGTTTTGAAAATATGTCAGTTCTTTTTTTTTTTTCCAAAATTTGTTTTTAAATAATTTTTTTTACTGTTCCGAACGTACCTTAAGCACAACTATAGCAAAAACTTTTTCTAATATTTTCAACGTTTCATGGTATAATATATTAAAAACATGGTCATAGAGATAAGAATATAATGCTCAAAGATAAATTTATTGTTAGTATAAATGTTTGATTTATTCTTGAATTTTTTTTACTTCTATTTATTTTTTCTAAATTTTATATATATATATATATATATGTATGTCGTAACTATTTTATCAATAACGAATATTAATAGTTAGATCACGAAAAAAATACCACTTGTACTTTCTGATTTTTTTTCAACAAAAAATGAAAGAGAAAGGATAGACAGCGAGTAGAAAACACAACACTGTTCTCTACCTTCGAATTTTTTTCCCAGAACTGTTTAGTATCACCAATATTTCACCATCGACAGAGACATCTCTAAAACACACCATGCGATCTATAGACCACATCACACAAACACAATTCCAGTTTTTTTTTTTCCTCCCTGCACTTTCTCTTTCGGAATGGGCTCCTAAACGCACACTACCCAGGTATCGAACGCGACGCTCCGAACCCCCTCCACCACCCCTTCTTTTCCTTTCCAAACGGTGTGTACACCTTCCACTTTGTGCCCAGAGAATTCGTGCGACAGCTGGCAGCGCGTGTGGTCCCCTCCCGCCCCCTCACTGGGGCTGCCCAAATTACCCGCCTTTGACATCACGCCCGGCGGGAGGAAGAGGGGGGAGTGAAGTCTCCTCGTCATCTCACTTAACTGTTCTGTTGTTCTTTTTTTTTCTTATTTTTTTTTCGTTCGTTCCTCGCTCACCCCAAGCTCACGACCGACCATTGTCTGCCGAAGAGCTTTTGCCAGGAGAGTGAAGAGAAGTGGTGGGGTGGGGTGGCACTGGAAATGAAAGTAGGCCGTGTGGGAAGAGGGGGAGGGGAGTGAGAGTGGAATGGCCACCGCGCGCAGGGCTGTTGCGGAAAGAGACTCGTTTCATTGGTGGCTTTATCCGTCTGGAAATGATTCCATTTTCTTTCCACACTATTACATCTGATTTTTTACTTTTTCTTTCATTTGAGTTCATTTTTAAATTTAAAAATTCTCCAAGATTTTTTTTTTCAAGAGCGAGAGAAACACGCTTGAATTTATGACGTAAAAATTATTATTTCAACAATTTTCAAATTATTAAAAAATTATTTATAACAATAATACAAGATTTTAAAAAAATTTCAATATCGGGAAAAATATTTACGGTTTTTATAAATAGAACACAATGTGAAATGACATTCGAAGAGATTGCTATACGAAATTTTTACTAATAAAAAAATATTTATCACTACATCAATTACTACGAATATTAACTATTATTGGTCTACTGCAATGAGGCACACAAGGGGGTGGGGGTCCCCGGGTCCGCCCCCCCATGGCCCTTGATTTTTTTTTTCGATTGATTAGAATCCTACGTATATAGAGCGTAAAGTTTAATTGTTTGTTATTAATAATTAATTGTATTAATAATAATGCTAATTATTTATTCAATAATGAATTTTTTACTGTTTTTTGCTCCGAAAATCAATAAAATTAAAAGAATATGTTGGGTGGCTTATTGGAGCATGATACGAGAATGGATCCCCCTTTTTCTAGAAAAATTCTCGTATGCGCTACTGGTCTATTGTTTTTACAAAACTTATTACATGTGGTAATATTGAATTTAATTATATAACTTTCATTGTTATTTAACCATATTTCGTTGTTTTCTGTAAATGTAATTCAGAATTACTGAATAATTAAAAATTTTAAAGGTACGGTTGTAGACAATAGTCCATCAACAATCGTAATCCAATTATAAAATGTCTATTAAAATTTTTTGCTTTGATAATAGCAAATTATTCTTTTTCTATGGCGTGCTCTAACTCTAATATATATGTAACATAAAAATAGATATATTATTTATAAGTTTTAACCTAGAACTAGGAAGATGCAAGATCATGTAATATTTCGTCAGCTTTTTCCCTTCAGACTCTAATCCTTCCCTATAGACTTGGTACCACCTCTGTCTAGGGGGACAGAACCAATAGAATCCTAGGGAGCCCCATAAAGCATGTCTTTTGGGGAATTTCACTCTTCGCTATCTCTTCCGATTTTCCCCCATATAAATACCTTTGTTCCCCTAAGTCGGGGTTCTTTTGCCTTGTAAAAAGTATTGTAACACGTGGCTTCAGTGCTCTTCCTATGAAGGAAGCCCCGTACACTCAATAACGATTTTAAAGTCCATAGCTGTCGTTACTGGGTCGTTAAAATGTGTCATATATATATATATATATATATATATATATATATATAGATGAATCCCCAGCCCTTCAAGTGTCAGTTGGGGTAAACTTCCTACCAGGACAACTCAACCCACCTCCCGCATAAGAACTATTTTCGCCGGACTTAAAAGAAAACACGTGTACTAACGACTCATTCGCTGCTGATCAACTCTGAAAGAGGTCTCGTCTTGTCATGGCTTGGAGTACAAACTGATTTGCTGAACCTTGGAATAAAATGTAATATGATAAACGGCTGCACGTTGCATTTCTCCTGTCAATCTTTAAGAACTACTCCAATACAATATATACATAGAGAGAGATGTACCATAAAGAGAGAACTGAACTATTTTATTCTTTTAAGTGTATTAAGACAGTTCGAAAACTATTAGTGTAGTGTCTGACTACTGTTTGGTGGTAGATTCTTTAGGAGTTGGCGACGTTCCCACACCTGCAGGGGTGAGAGGTTACTGTGTTTTGAAGGGAGAAGGTTTTTTTACCTCAAGCGAGGCAGTCAGGGCAGAGAAAGTCCCTTGTGTTTTGGAAGCGCGAAGCGCTGAACTGTTTCTGGGGTGAAGGAACTTGAATTCCTTCGGTGAGAACCGATGCACGACGCATGCGGTTTGCAGTACCAAGAATATATAGAGTTTCTGGGGAGTGTTTGAACATGATGGACAATGTTTTTGTGTGATTGTAGTGATAATCAAGATAAATGCGTTTAATCAAGACAATTGTGTTTGAATTGATTATAAGAAGAAATAGTTGATTATATGGAGAAGGGTAGAGAGTAATTGAGAATTAGTATTAGATATCTTAAATCTGTTAAATTACTTAAGACTGTGTTCCCCATGAAATTTCAAAATGTGGGTCTTCTTTATTTGGAAGTCTGATCTTACAATGAACTGGATATTCTCTAGATGTGTGTTTTATGGAAATTACGTTTCAAAGTTTTCTATTGAAATATATATTTTAGTTAATGTTATTTAGTCGTAATGTTCCAACTTATTTATTTGTGTATATTTCATTCTAGTATTTATTTGATAAACACACAGATCTTATGTAAAAAACCGTAATCTGTTCGTAATGATTTTGCTTGGCATTTTGTTTCACATTGTTAAGTATTCTTATGCATATAATGGGAAAAAATTGTTTAGCGACATCTAGCATTTATAAAAAATATATAATAATTCAATTCTTAGTAATGTAAGTTTGTTTTTAGTTAGGAACAAAAATATTTTTCGCTAAAATTGTGACGGGGCTTTACGCGACTTTCAACTAATAATCCTCTTGGGGAATCTTTGGGCCAGCAATCGCGTTATTTCACAGCCATCCCTCTCAAGAAGAAACCGTGAGATGCAAATTAGCTAGTGTACGTACAGTTAAAGTTTAATAATCGTAAAATAGAATTAGAAGGAGAAGGAGCGGAGTCGCTGAAATCTGTGTTAATACGGTAAGAATTAGAATTATGCCGCGTGACTAAAGGCGGATTTTATCTACGAGAATAAATCAGTGAATTTAGAATTGTTAAGATAGGATTGATTAAAGTTAAGCTATTTGGATTTCGTACGCTTATTCACATAAGGTTGGCATCTCTTTATATCACTCCAAAGGTTCCCTTTATAGATTGCTTGTTCTGGAATATTATCTTTGATAATAATAAATTAGATTTATCATGGTTAGTCTTGGTCATCCATCTTTCCCTCCTACAGATTTAGGTCGACAAAATGATGAGGAAGCATCCCTTGGGGGTAGGCCATTACAAAATTTATTCACTCAAAATCATATGGCTGATCAGAAATTTCAGAGTAATTTGGGATATTCAATAGATACCAAGAAAAAATTAGTTATATTTAATAATACAATTAGTTTCCGTGTCTTGTTTTCCTTTTGATCAATTATCTACGCTTTTGCTCATATTTTTAAGTTTTTTCATTTGAAATTCACAATTTGACAGTTTCTTGTCTTTTTTTTTGGTTTGTGTGCTCATATTTGATATTACTGTTGTACAGTGGCGCACACAAGGGGTGGGGGTCCGAACCTCCCCCCCAAAGCACTTGGTTTTTTTCCAATTGACTATAATTCTAAGTGTATAATACGCAAGATTTAATCAAATATTTGTTATTAATGATTAATTTTATTAATTAATGCTAATTATTTACTCAATAATTAGTTTTTTACTGTGTTTTGTTCCTGAAAATCGACAAAATCAAAAATAGCATGATACAAGAATGGTGAACTTTCAACCCTGAACCCCCTTTAAAATACCTGTGTGCGCTACTGCTGTTGTATGATTCGGATTGAAATATCTCTTTTCAATACAACTACTGATTGCGCCTGATACATCTAAGAAAGTAGTCCAATAGCCCTCGTCTAGCTTCAAAGGTCGACGTACTCACCATGTTTAGGGGATTTTGATCTGTTTAGCTCAAAATCACCCCATTAGCTTGATATGGTAGTTTGAAGAGGGATGTTCCACACAGCTCAGGTGTTGTCCTCGTCACTTGACTAAGGCTCAAAATGACGAGATCCGTCACCAATAGCTCTAGTATTGATTTTTTTGTGTGAGGGGAGGGACATTAATATTAATTTCTCATTCTTACTCAAAGACCGACTTTAATAAAACAACCAAATCCTATAAAAATAGTACAGTAATACCTCTACATACTCTACCCCGATTTACATGAACCCGAAGTAACGCGATTTTTTAATCTCTTCGATTCGTCTTTGGGCTGCAATAGCCCAGTGGTCAAGGTATCGGATCATGGCAGGGCATGTCATGGGTTCGAGCCCAGTACTACTAAAGATTCGCCGTGTAGGGCAGTGATGCACGTTAAATCTGTCGAGAGCTGAAACGTCCTCCCGTTGGTGTGGTAGTTAGGAGAGGGGTGCCAGCTCAGGTGTCATCCACGTCACTTGACCATGGTTCAAAATTGCGTGGTCCGTAGCCAAAAGCTCTCGTGTAGCTGAACAGCGCGACTTTAATATTCACTCACACTCACTCACTCGATTCGTCTTTATCTGAGAGCTGCAGAACAAGCGAAGACTTTCGGAAACAATTCAATGTTTTAGATACAGTGAGAATCATTGGACAATCTTAGAATGTAGTTTCACAAAAAAACTTTTAATGGGTTTTGGAAAAAACTGTATATGTGTTTTTTTAATCACTGAAACTCAAGAAGAATCACTGAAAAAACCTGATGAAATTGGTAATGTGATTGAAGAAGTTGTCGATCTTGACAGGCAAATAAATTTAGAAGTGGATAGTGATGTTCAAGAAGTGGTGGATTCCCACAATCAGGAGCTGACAGTTGATGAGTTCACTGAAATGCATCAGTAGGAGCAAAGCATTGAAAAGCTTGAATCTTTACACCCAATTCAATCAGAAGATCGAATGACGGTTGGGAATTGGACAGAAAGCCTCGGTTTAATTGAAAAAGGGTTACAAATTTTAGAAAATATAGACTCCAATGAAGAGCGTATTTTTTTCAATAAAACAATGAATAAAAGAATTATTAACATACTACGAGGAAATTTTGCGGAGGAAAAAAATCTGAGCTGTCAGACTACTTTGCTAGATTTTATGAAACCTTCTGCATAAAAGAACTACGGTTTGCGATTTTATTAAACTTTTTTTTTCAAATTACTATTTTTTTCCACTGTCCCTCCTGTGCAAATAGTTTATATGTATTTATATGCGAAATTACACCCTGTGACTTACTCGATTATCACTCAGTTCCACCTATCGCGTAAGTTCGAGGTATTATATTACTTGATTAATTAAGCGTGAAATTTAGAAATTCATGTTCAAAGTGTTTGTAAAAAGTATTATTTTCTTATTTTAAACAGTTTTCAAGTAAAGTGACAATTCACAATTTTTTCTTCGCATTCGTGTTACTGAGTTCAGGAGGAAGCGTGCACGATTTCTGGTACCATCTGCACACGTGCTGTGAACGTCCTTGACGGAATATTCCCATTTCAAACAAGTGACAAAAAAAGGGAGGAAAAAAGTGGATTTTTCTTTCGAAGCTAACGTTTACCGATTTCGATTATCTGTGATTGGGAAAAGCTGTTTTAGAGATAAAGGAAATAAATACAAAATATGCGTTATCACTGATATTATGTGTGTGTAAAAGAGTTTGTTTTTTTCAAATTTTCTTTTTTTTAACAATCTTTACGAAACATTCCGTGACTGACAATTCGCCGGACAGGCTAAATATTGGAATACTGTTTGTTTATTACTAACGAAAACAGACACGTTGTGACGGATCTATTCGCGTACCTTCCTTTAACCCTCTTGGGAAATCTTTGGGCTATCAATTCGCGATTCACAACCAACCCTTCGGAAGAAGAAATCGTGATATACAAATTAAGTTTACTACGTATAGTCGAAGCTTTCTAGCTAGCTAGAATAGAGTAGGAGTGGATCTAAACCAGAAATCAGATGAGATTGTTGCTGACAGGTATTATTTAAGGTATCCGCGACAACGTTCGGAACCGTGATTTTGCGAAAGCTTATAAATGGATAATATTTATGATATTTAGTGTCACTTAAATTAGAAAATGTAAATAAATTTGTTTTAAGAAGAGTATTACAATTAAAAATTATTTAAGTACAATAATTTGACAAAAAAGGAACATAGAATGAACAATTTTCAAAATATTCTCCTTTTGTGAAAAATGCTTCTATTATAATAATATTTCGCCTGTCTATAGCTCAGACCTCTGTACAGAGGCTCAACTAGAATTTTTGAAATATATAACTTAGAAGAGGGTTTATCCATGTTTTACGCCGACAGAAGGGAGAAATTTTAAGAAAAAAACGCCGATAATTATATATATTTCAATGGGCTGTAACTCTGAAAATAATGTGAATTTTTCAAAACTCATAGTTGAGCCTCTATACAGAGGCTTGAGCTATATACAGGCAAAATATGATTATAATAGAAGCATTTTTCACAAAATGAGAACATTTTGAAAAAAGGTTATTCTAGGTTAATTTTTTGCCGAAATATTGTATTTAAATAAATTTTTTTTTTGTCAAATATATCCTTAAAACAGTTTGATACATGTATTCTTATCTAAGTGACACTAAATATCATGAAAATTATCCATTTATGTGCTTTTTAAAATCACGGTTCCGAACGTAGTCGGATACCTTAATTATTGTGAATAAATAATTGTTAGGAGAGAGATGTAAAGTGTCGATTGATCCCTGAGATTAAATTAATATTAGATCAAATCGAATAATAGATTGGATTCTATATATAGGATAGAGTTTGATAGTCTTCTAATCATTCGTGTATTTCGTCGTTGTTCCACTTTCGCGTTTAGCACCGAGACATTCTCTAACTGTTATTAATTTAATTTGTGTCGTTATATTGTGTGATCAATAAATAGATGGATTGGATCATGACTCATGTTTCTTCTCTACCTCCTACATATCTAGGTGTCCAAGAAAGAGGTGAAGACCTCTCACAACGTTACGAAATAATTTGTAACAGGGTATTGAATGAAAAAACTGGAATTTATCGCGTATGTTTATTAGAGATGCTACACGCGTTCCTTATTTTGCAAAACAGAATTTCGTCACATGGAAAAAGAAGGTAATTTTCTTTAAAAAAAAGGAACTTTATGGAGAAATTTTAAGATGGCCCGAAAAATGCTCGTACTTGGAAAAATATAAATCTCTCATTATGAAATGAGACTTCCTCGGATATTCAAGGTCATTAAAAATATCCATTTCTTACATGTTTCGTGGAGGAGGATTGCTTTGACCCTTGTGTCTGTCGGGTGCATCCACAGGTCCTAACATATCGATTAATTTTTAAATCAGACACAGAACAGACTGCATGATGAAAAAGCACTTTTGCAACGCCATGACAACTAGTGGATAATAACACATTTAAATACAGAAAAGTATAAACAGTGGCGCACACAAAGGGGTGGGGTCCCCGGGTCCGGATCCACCCCCAAAGCCTTTAATTTTTTTTTTCGATTGATTATAATCCTTTTTATATATTACGTAAAATTTAATTTAGTATTCCTTGTTAATAATTAATTTTATTAATTAATGCTAATTATTTATTCAATAATTAATTTTTTACTGTTTTTCGTTCCCGAAAATCAACAAAATCAAAGGAATATGTTGGGCGGCGTATTGGAGTATGATACGAGGATGAAGGACTTTTGGCCCTGCCCCCCTCCCTTGAAAAATTCCTGTGTGAGCCATTGTCATTAGCTGTACAAAATAAATTGACTACCCCTGTTCAGCAGGGTTTGTTAGATTCTGATACAATCACAGTCCTCTAAGCTTCTTCAAAATGAGGTGAATTAACTATTAAGGACTATCAATATGTGTTTTGTTATTGAATCTGGCTAATTATTTGCCACACAATAGAAAACCTATGTTAAGTGTTAAGTACTTCCACACACACAACACTTTTTTACTGGGTGTTTTTTTTACACGATTTTGAATTAACATCGCTCACCAGTGGTGCAAACAAAGAGGGGTCCCGGGTCCAGACTCTTCCCCCCATAGCCCTTGATTTATTTTTTTTCGATTGATTATAATCCTTTGAATATAGTACGTAAAATTTAATTAAGCATTTGTCATTAAAATTAATTTTATTAATTAATGCTAATTATTTATGCAATAATTAATTTTTTACTTTTTTTCGTTCCCGAAAATCGAAAAAATCAAAGGAATATGTTGGACGGCGTATGGAGAATGATACGAGAATGGTGGACTTCCGACCCTGAACCTCCCCCCACCACTACCTTGAAAAATTCTTGTGTGCTCCACTGCGGTTCACAAGATATTAACAATTTTTGTTCAGTACGAATTCTACTTTTTAATTCCTTACCGGTTAAACATGTGTATCTGTATACTCTAGGCTTGTTTTTCTTTGTATTCTAAAGATACGAGGAATAGCTGAATCTTATAATCATTTTTTTTTTCTTTATTTTGTTGTACTTCAACTTGAACACAGCATTTCGTTCCGCAGAAAAATTGTATTTTGTGTTAAAATGCTCAGTTCGAAGCATGCAATAAATACTTTGAATAAAGTTCTAAATTCGTAAAGATTCCCGAATCTTATAATCATTTTTTTTCTAAGTTGATTGATTGATTGATTGATTCAACATTAACTCGCATGTTCGTCCGGCTTGATCAATCCGTAATTTTGAACCATGGTCAGACGTGACGACACCATGCACACCTCTTCTTAACTACCAACCACACCACGAGGAGGACGTTTCAGCTCTAACAGATTAACTGCATCGCTGCCCTACACGGCGTCTTTAGTGGTATTTTTTAAAATTGAAAATACAGTGTATTACTGGACAATGTTCTTTTTTCCCTTGTTTTCCTTGGAGATTTCTTTTTGATGGATAAGAACATATAAATGAACGGATATTAATTTTCAAATAAAGTGTGAATAATGACTTTTTTAAATAATATACAGTGCTTATGAATTTAAAATTTTTATGTGCTTTTTTAAAGTATATTAAAAGAGGAATCTCCATTTAACGAATTCTTCATATAACGAACTTTTTTTCGGGATTTAGCGACTTCGTTTTATAGAGGTCCGACTGTATTTTCATATAGCAGATTAATATGTATGATTACCACATGAATTAAATAATGATAAATAATGAATGTATGAAGGATATTAATACTTGATTAAATTATTAAATAACGACTTTTAACTATGCTTAATTATAAACATTGCATTAATTATCATTATATATCAAAATTAAACACCGATCTAAATCAATTTTGTAGCTGTTAAGTAATATACGTTAATTATTGCAAACGAATGCGATTTAATTATTCTGTGGAAATTAAAAATACTGATAATAGAACGTGTATTAGAATAAAGAAATCCACTGCAAAAAAAAAGAAAAAAGTATTGTTTTCGTCAGGGAAATGTTTTTAAAAATATCATTCATGAAACTACGCATTTTACTACTATTATTTCAAGTACTTGCGTAATGGATTTCATTTCATTGTTTTTCTCAGGCTCATTTGTGAATGTTGCACTTTTCTCTAAAGTGACGAAATTATGTACGTTTGATACTATATATCGCCGGAAATTGTATTACTTTATCTTGAACAAAAATTTTGACGGGACTAAATAGTAAACTGCTGACATATTTCATTCCATTACAAAATCCTTACAAATAACAAATAATTATTTTTATTATTGAAAGGAGATTGTTATAACTTCAATTTTTACTTTTAAACATAAAATGCATAAGACAGAACAATTTATGCAACTTATTGCATACAAAAAGATGTAATGATTTTAAGGAACGACCTGTATATTAAAATAAATCGCAAAAAGCAAGTCGGGGATGGTATTGATACTGGAAAATTTTTCTTTTTGTTTGTTTTGGAGAAAGAAAAAAAAAGGTTAGGAGTTTTGCTCTAAATATAAGGATGCGACCGTTCCTGTCATGATAACAGTAATTTACTGTCCCAAGCGCCAGATGCCCCTCTATTTCAGTATAGACCAAGCGAGGAAAGAATTTGGTGACTTTAAAAAAACCATAATTTTCAACACTCCTAAATATTTTTAAAGACAATATTTGTCTTTGTGAAACCAAATGAAAATAATTAATAAATAAAGATATATTGAAACCATCCCCGCGAATCTTCTACATTTAGTTAAATCTTTAAAGTCCAACGATTTGCAAGAAGAAAATAATCTTATTCCATAATTCAGGGTAGTGAGATAAGTATTAACTCACTGTGTGTGAGACCTCTTATCACAAACTAGAAATGGAATGCAATTTTTAATGAGGAAATCTGAACCATTTTTATCAGAAAAAAAAGAAGAAAAAAAAAAGGGGGAAATGATAAATTTCCTGTATTGGTATAATGATAATCCTTTCAATGATTTTTGATAGATTTTTAACACATATGATTGCAAAATTTAACGTTCAATTTCAAAAATAGTTTGTTTAAAATTAAGATGTGGAAATATTTATAAATGGAAACAAAGAAGTGCTGACTATATAACATCGCAGGACAACGTTCGATTCCAATCATAGATTTCAGTCAGGATTTAACCAAAAATTTACCTTTACGGTATCCGACTACGTTCGGAACGCTGATTTTAAAAAAGCGCATAAATGGAAAATTTTCATGATATTTTGTGTCACTTAGATTAGAATACATGTATAAAATGGTTTTAAGGACACTGTGTAGAAATTTTTTTATTTAAATACAATATTTCGACAAAAAATTAACTTAGAATAACCTTTTTTCAAAATGTTCTTCTTTTGTGAAAAATGCTTCTATTATAATAATATTTTGCCTGTATATAGCTCAAACCTCTGTACAGAGGCTCAAATATCATTTTTGAAAAGTTAGTATTATTTTCAGAGTTACAACCCATTGAAATATAATTATCGGCGTTTTTTTCTTAAAATTCCTCCCCTTTTGTTGTCGTAAAACATGGATAAACCCACTTCTAAGTTATATATTTCAAACATTCTAGTTGAGCCTCTATACAGAGGTCTGAGCTATATACAGGCAAAATATTATTGAAATAGAAGCATTTTTCACAAAAGGAGAATATTTTGAAAATGGGTCATTCTATGTTCACTTTTTGTCAAAATATTGTACTTAAATAATTTTTTATTGTAACACTATTCTTAAAACAATTTTATATACATGTATTCTAATCTAAGTGACACTAAGTATCATAAATATTATCCATTTATACGCTTTTGCAAAATCACGGTTCCGAACGTATAATCGGATACCTTAATCTTCACAAACACCGATTAAGAAACAGAAAGGGGTTGAAAACTGATTAGTCATTAACACAAAACTTAGAAGCAACAGAAGGGTTATTGGCTCATGGATTACATAATTTTAAAACACCATCAAGTGACTGCGTCGAATACTCCATTTGTATGACTTTTATACCACACCTAGGGACGTCTTAAGATTTCTTGAGGCCCTGGGCCTACGTAAAAGTAAACCCAGTGTCCCTACACAAATGTAGGTCCCGCCTATGACACTTAAAAGCAGACAGTACATAGCATACGTTGTCAAATACTCGTACAAACAATAACCCGAAACAAATAAATGTGCATGGCACCATCACACAAACCGAGTCGACCGATTGCCGCCTTTTGATTGAATAAGTCAGGGGTGTCCAACCCAAATGATCATGCGGGCCACTTAAGAAAAAAATTATAATCTCGCGGGCCGCACATAAAACTATGTACCTTTATATCAGATTTGGAAACAAAAAAACATTTATTGGAGTGAAAATTTAAAACAAAATGAATTATTATTATTGTTTTCCTTATTTTTCATGTATACAGACATAGGTAACATAATAATGTTTATATAATATAATAATGAAATGATCAAATAATGTTTAAAATATTACTGTTGCCATTTTCTTGAAAATTACGGTGTTTCTATTGAATTGATCTTTCGTTACTCATTGTTGAAATTTGATTGTGTAAATGATTAAGTATACATTGCCCTTTACCTTAACCGTCCTGAATATTTTTTTTAAACTTTAAAAAACATCTCTGACTGCCTCTTGGTTTTTAGGCACTGAAAAGAAGGAGGTGGAGAAATGAAAGTCGCACACACAGAGAATCATGTATCATCCATAATAAAGGATATGCATAATGTAATTTGGAATTTATTAAAAAAGTAATTTACTATTGTAAAAAATCAAAGTTAACTGTTTGATAAAATATATAAATCTATTTTAATCTAAAAGACATTTCTACTATCTAAAAGGATTTATTTTAACACAGGAACAGTTAACAGGCAAATACATTGTAGATTTTATATATAAACTTCTCCTCAAATAAATTTCAAAATGAGAAAACTCTAAAAATCTGATATTTAAAAATTTTTTACAAAGATTCGGCGGGCCACAACTTACGTACTGGCGGGCCGCGTGTTGGACGCCCCTAGAATAAGTAATGATGGTGTATTGTGGTAGGCCTATGCCTATACATGGACGAGAGTCATTACATGTAGTCATATCGTCCGAAATTTCCAGTTTTTCGGAGAATATTACCAGAAATAGCATTTAACCATTGAAATTATTCGAATTATGATCTTATTAAGGCTCAGTCGAGAACGAGAACGAACATGTACTATTTCTGCTACTTAACGAATCTTGTGTGAAACAGAAACTCGAACATGAAAGGCCATTGAAAACTGCAGATCCGAGTTCACGACGATCACTAATGGTCATGTTGAGAAAATATATCGTCCTCGTCACTTCTGACAGGGTTTAAAATTTATGAAGTCTGACGCTGATAATATTCGTGTACTTATGAAACGACATTAATTCAAAACTCGATTGCCTTCAACGTATTAATCTCCCCCACCCCCGCTTTCCTTGTATTGCGATGTTTTAGATCGCACATAAAATCGTTCAGTGTACACACACACACAATTCGTTTAATTGACTTCAAAAATAAGTCATAGTCAAATGTTGGGGTTTAAATTGTCATTAAATATTAGGTTGGTACGTATAAAATACCGGATTTTTAGTGAATTAGCAGAACTGCATATCTTTTTCCACAAAACTGTTTATTTAATCAAAGTATACCTCCATTTGCTTCAATACACCTTTCCAAACTAGATTTTGTGGCCGCGGTAGCCGAGTGGTATAGGTATCGGACCGTGGCTTGCCTTGTCACGAGTTCGAGTCCAGTACCACTAAAGACCCGCCGTGGAGGGCAGCGATGCACGTTAAATCTGTCGAGAGCTGAAACGTCCTCCCGTTGGGGTGGTGTGGTAGTTAGGAGAGGGAGTGCCAGCTCAGGTGTCGTCCACGTCATTGATCATGGTTCAAAATTACGTGGTCCGTCGCCAAAAGCCCTCGTGTAGCTAAACAGTGCGACGTTAATAATCAATCAATCAATCAACCCAACTAGATTTTAAAGCATAGATACATGTCTTAATAAAATTCCTATCTTTAGAATCAATAAACTGATATGAAATTTTACAGATTGTCTTTATTTTATTCTGTTTAGTCCATAAAAACTGTTCTAAATATTTTTAAAAAAGGAGAGTCGCGGTTTGCTAAAATTCCGTGAGTAAACCGGGAACTACAAAATTACAATTACTAGGAACTGCAGTTCATTTTACTCTGCCATTATTTTATACGACATATGCGACAGAGCGTTGTCGAGAAGAAGTATAAGTGGGCCATGTCGATTAACAATTGATAAGCATATAATTTTCAATTTTTTTATTTGTCATCAATCTACTGGCAGTATAATAGATACAAATGGATTTGTTACCATTGATGCTTTAAAAGCATCATTTTTTACTGATGTTTTGGGTCTTCCCACGGTTCATTTCGAAGGGAAAAATCGCCAAATCTAAATTTTCCAATCCAATGCTACACTTTTCGATAGTCAACAGTGATTAACCCCAATGCCTGATTTATATTGCAAGCAGCTTTTCCCGCATTATTACCAAGCACATACTCATACAAAAAAATTACAAGAATATTGGTTGAATTCTTGTCTTTTCGAAAATCAAAAGAGACAACAAAATGGAAGACTTTTGTGAAAATCTTTGTTGAAATGTGACTCTGGCCATGGACTATACGACTCTAAACGAGGTTATGCCAAAAACAAAAGCATAACAAAAACAGAGAGAGACAAACTTTTGAATGTAAAAGAAAATCCGACATTTTATTTGCACCAACCTAATATTTCGTCCTTCATCGCGTTCAGGTCTTTCGAGATTTTTGAAATACGTCAATAGAGCAGTGGCGCACACTGGAATTCTTCAAGGTGGGGAGAGGTCCAGGGTCGAAAGTCCACTATTCTCGTATCATGCTCAGTGGTACACACAAGGGGTGTCCTAGGGGTCCGGACACCCCCCCATAGCCCTTGATTTTATTTTCGATTAGTTATAATCCTATGTATATATCACGTAAAATTTAACTATGTATTTGAAATTAATAATTAATATTATTAATTAATCTTATTAATTAATGTTAATTATTTATTTAATAATTAATTTTATATTGTTTTTGTTCCTGAAATCGACAAAATCAAAATAGTATGTCGGGCGGAGTATTGGAGCATGATACTAAAATCATGGACTTTCGACCCTGGACCCTCCCCTTGAAAAATTTTTGTGTGCGCTACTGATCATGCTTATATACGCCGCCAAACATATTCTTTTAATTTTGACAATTTTTGGGAACAAAAAGAAATAATTAATTATTGAATAAAATTAGCATTAATTAATAAAATTATTTATTAAAACAAATACTTAAGTCAATGTTACGTACTTTATACATAAGATTATAATCAATCGGAAAAAAATCAAGGGCTTTGCCCCTTGTGTTCGCCACTGGTCAATAGCCATTATTCCAAACGATGGTCGTTGGTACAATCATTCGAATAGTAATTTGAACTCAGGATGCGTTTGGTCATAAAATTTGCAGCTTTAATAGCAGGCAAGTGACTAAAAAACCCGAGAATGATAATAGAAAAAAAAATTCTTTCTGGTTGAATTTTTTTACAGAGCTAGTCTGCGTTTAAGAACACTAGTAGATTTGGAATAATATAGTGTGGTAAAGATCGACTAAGTGAAGAAGTACTTACGATTCAAGTGAATCCTCTGTTTTATGAAGCGAGGAAAAGTTACGAATTTAGCTCGAAGGAATCAACGGGATTCTAAGATGATTGCGCAACCATTTCTGTTGAAGTCAGCGTATTTGAAATTTAAATTTCGTTTTTAAATTGCTATAGCTTTGTTATAAAGAATCTCATGCGTGACCGGTAAAGTGTGTTGAAAAAGCGGGTGCAAGAATCCACGGCGATTTACCTTTGCCATTTAATTTAAAAACGGCGACCTCCGGGAATAACGCAATGCACCGATTAGTACCACACTCTGAGCGGACACGAGTTTTTTCTCCTCTTACATAAACCGCGTTAATTGCTTCAAAACGATGAGAGAGAGTGGAAAAAAAAAAAAAGAAACTACATGCAAAAAAAAATGAAGATTTTGTCAACAAGGCTATTCAAGAATGCTATAATTCTCTCCACGTATGAATAAAAAAAATGTAAAAGAACAAATCCCACCGTTCTGTTCTTCTTTCTTTCTACTTTTTTATGCGCCCGAAACAAAAAAAAATAGCAAAAAATGGAACGAAACAAAAAAAAAGAACGTTTCGAGCGTATGAAAGAGAGAGAAGAAAAGAAAAAGTAGAGTCGTAACAAGAAGTGGGGGAAAACGAGAGAGAATTCCGTTCGTTCGGCCGGTAGGTGGCGCCACATTTTTATGGTCGGAGAATTTGTTCCGCGATGAGAGGGGCTGGCGATGATTTATGGCGTTGAGACGTGAGCCACGTGGATAGATGAAAAACGCCGCCAAACACAGGAGCCATTTTGATTGACGCTCACGCTCACTCCCCCTCTACTCCTGCCCCCCATCCGTGTTTTTTATTTCCCGCTGAAACCGAATGATTTAGTTGGCTTCTTTTTCCCCTCCTCCCCTACTTTTTTGCTTCTGTAACTCAAACAATCAATTATCTTGCGTTTTCTTCCAGAGTGCGTGGCATCCGTCCGTAACGGGTTGAACGGCGTCTCATAATTTATCGGGAGAGGACCTTTTTTTATAATTGTATGGATGGGAATCCATACGCGCGGCTCGCAAATAGGGGGAAAGGACGATTCGAAAAGATGTCTTTTTTTGAATGAGCTTCGTTTTCTCCTTCGGTTGGTTACCTCGACGTTCTTCTGTACTGAATAGGGATACATTATTTTCTTGTTATTAAACATCTTCGGGATTCCGAAAAGTTGTTCGTATGGATGGTTATGATAAACGAAGATATTCTCTCGTTCTCGCCCTATTTTCTACCAGATCAAATTATAGATAATCAACTGCAGCTGAATTGCAGATATTGCGGTTTATATTCTCTTGCTTTTGCTGAGTATTACAGTGGATTTTTTGTGTGTGTGTGTGGTTTTGCAACAGATTCAACGCGGGTTGCTTAAAGGACGTTTTTTGATGCTGCTTTAATTGATCTTGCAGAGAGAGAGAGTAGTTAGGCGCTACACACAGTTGGCTCTTGCTGGTGAATCTCGGAATTTTAAACGCGGTTGTAAAGATGGAGACGACGTTTGTACAGAAAAATATTATTTTGAGGTAAATGTGGCTTATTTCTTTATATTCAATCCTCTTTATATTTTTAAACTAATTTTTTACTTATAGCTCAGGGTGAGCAACAGGGATGTCTTAAGACTTTTGAGACCCTGAGCCTCTACTCAAAAGTAGACCCTGGACCTTTATACAAATGTAGGCCCAACCTATGACCCTTAAAAGTAAGCACAGTACACAGTATACGTTGTCAAATACTCGTACAAACAATAACCCGAAACAAATAAAAATGTGCATGATTTACAATCGCACAAACCGGCTCTACCGACTTCGGCTTTTGACTGGATGAGTAATGGTAATGTATGATGATAGGCCTAGGGTCAGTGGCGCACACAAGGGGGGGCGCCTGGGGGTCCGGACCCCCCACAAAGCCCTTGATTTTTTCCGATTGATTATAATTCTAAGCATATAATACGTAAAATTTAATTAAATATTTGTTAACAATGATTAATTTTATTAATTAATGCTAATTATTTATTCAATATTAGTTTTTTACTGAGTTTTGTTCCCGAAAATCGACAAAATCAAAAATAGCATGATACAGGAATGGTGAACTTTCAACCCCGAACACCCCCCTTGAAAAATTCCTGTGTGCGCTATTGCCTAGGGTTGTACGTGGAAGACGGTCATTATATGTAGCCAGTTGACATATCGTTCGAAATTCCAAGTTTTTCGGAGAATACAACCAGAAATTACATTTGACCGTAGGAATTATTCGAATTATGATCTTATTAAGGTTGAGTCGAGAAAGAGACGAGGCCCCTGTTGTGGCTGAGGCCCGGACCCAGTTGGCCCATGCGTTAAGACGTCCCTGGTGGGCAATTGTTTTGACTCGAGGGTCACATCCTGGAAACAGAGAATACCGAAGGGCCCCATCTTTTTAAAATGATTGCATCTATTAATTGTATCTCAGAAGAGGTATAAATTGTACCACATATATAAAATCAATAAATATAAGTTAAATAAAACAGTGGCAGTTTCATTCAATTTATTTATTACGTATTTATTTATTTATTATGTCATATATTTAGTTGCAAAAATATTTAATTTAGAATCAAGTTTCATCAGACAAGTGTACTCAGTAGCACACACAGGAATTTTTCAAGGGGGGTCCGGGGTCGAAATTCACCATTCTTGTATCATGCTCCTTTTGATTTTGTCGATTTTCGGGAACAAAACACAATAAAAAAACTAATTACAGAATAAGTAATTAGCATTAATTAATAAAATTAATCATTAATATATATAACACAAATATTTAAAAAAAATTACTTACTATATACTTAGAAGTATAATCAGTCGGAAAAAATCGAGGGCTTTGGGGGGTTCCAGACCCCCAGGACCCTCCCCTTTGTGTGCGCCACTGAGTGTACCCTATCACACTTTTTTTGCAATTTTTTTTGAAAATCAGGAGTGGGATTGCTTGTTGAAATTCACTCCTTGTCACTGTCTGCAAGTTAATGTTATCTAGCTTGCATCTATATTTACTTTTGTTGATCTTCATGCAAGAAAACATTGATCGCACACATATGTTGTCCCAATTATAGGGAACATTTTTTTCTACTTGTTTCTGTCTTCGTAGGACGTGAAAAAAATTCTTTTCAGGCCGCTATTTTCCCACCTTCCTGTAGTCTTTATTACTGGAAAAAATTACCATTTCAAAAATTCTTTTAGAATTTTGTGGAACAGCATTTTTGTTTCAATTAGGAAAGTTCTCAAATTCTTAAAACACTGACTGCGCGAAACAAAAAAAGGAAACACTAATTTAACCCATGCAAAGGCGCACAAAAAGGGGGTGTCCTAGGGGTCCGCCCCCCTAAGCACTTGATTTTTTTTCCGATTAATTATAATTCTAAGTATACAGTACGTAAAATTTAATTAAATATTTGTTATTAATGATTAATTTGATTAATTAATGCTAAATATTTATTCAATAATTAGTTTTTTACTCTTTTTTTCCCAAAATCGACGAAATCAAAAGGAGAATGATACAAAAATGGTGGACTTTCGACCCTGGAACCCTCCCCGCCCTTGAAAAATTCCTGTGTGCGCTACTGAACCCATGTGTGAAACAACTAGTAACATCTTCTCCCCCCTACAAGACAAGAAGAATTCCAAAGTTCATATCGATAATACTGTATCTCGTATGGAAGTTCTTTTAATATTATATAGGGGAGAGCCGGGCAAAATGACGATGAGGGTACGATGACGAATTGCATTTCACGAAAACCACGCTAGCTGACAGCCCCGATCCTGCATCATCACAGACCTTTAGCTATCAGGGCCCGTCGCACCATAATACTCCATCCCGTCTTTAGTATGATTCATGTTACGCGGAAAAAGTGTTTTTAAATGTTCCCGATGCCGCTTGGTAAAGAATATTCACGTGGTGTACATAGTTTTAATTTTACATGTGAAGTTTGAAAAGTGCCGATCAAAATATTTTGAATAATGTTTTTTTCTAATAAATTGATGCCCTTCATTTTTTTTTTCTTTCTTTTTTTTCGAAATGAAACCGGCAATGCTGAGTGAGATGACGAACCCTTTTCGACTGATTCATGCATGCGTCATCTTACCCGACAGTCACTAAAATTACTTTTATTTTCCGCTTCCCAATTAGTTTCACTTTCAGCACTATTTTTATCACATAAAACTGGTATAAGGGTTGGCCCTTTTATTTTACTAACTATTCTACGATTTTTTTAAATACTAAAGCGTACTTTGAGACTGCTTTTGCAAAAACGGTTATTAAGGGATTGGCAGCCGTTCAAAAGCTTTATTTTCATTTAAGAAGATGTCGCCGTTCCTTCCCTCATTAGTGGTGACCACAGTATTCGATTGGTCATGGTCGCGGACTCTGGGTCGGCGTTATTCATGTTCGCGTCCTGGATTCACGTCCTGGTGCCATTAAAGACCCTCCAAGTAGAGAGGCTGATGTGCATTAAGGTATCCGACTACGTTCGGAACCGTGATTTTGAAAAGCGCATAAATGGATAATTTTCATGATATTTAGTGTCACTTAGATTAGAATATATGTATAAAATTCTTTTAAGGACGTTTTGACAAAAAAAAATTTATTTAAATACAATATTTAGGCAAAAAATTAACTTAGAATGACCCATTTTCAAAATGTTCTCCTTTTGTGAAAAATGCTTCTATTATAATAATATTTTGCCTGTATATAGCTCAGAGCTCTGTACTGAGGCTCAACTATGATTTTTGAAAAATTAATATTACTTTCAGAGTTGCAACCCATTGAAATAATTATCGGCGTTTTTTTCTTAAAATGTCTCCCCTCTGTGGTCGTAAAACATGGATAAACCCACTTCCAAGTTATATATTTCAAAAATTCTAGTTGAGCCTCTGTACAGAGGTCTGAGCTATAGACAGGCAAAATATTATTAAAATAAAATCATTTTTCACAAAAGGAGAACATTTTGAAAATGGGTCATTTTATGTTCATTTTTTGTCAAAATATTGTACTTAAATAAACTTTTTATTGTAATACTATTCTTAAAACAATTTTATATACATTTTCTAATCTAAGTGACACTCTAAATATCATAAATATCCATTTATACGCTTTTTCAAAATCATGGTTTCGAACGCAGTCGGATACCTTAAATATGCCGAGGTTTAAAGCCTTCAAGTTTGCGTGATGGGTAAGTTTGGAGAGTGGGGTGCCACCTCAGAAGTCGTCCTTGTTACTGGATCAAAATTCAGAATTACGAGGTTCGTAGGTATTAGTCCTCACGCTGTTTTGAAGTGAGACATTTATAAATAATCACTCACTGTGCTGAAATACATTTTAAAGAATTTGAAATGGAAATACCTCCATCTAAAAATGATATTGATGAGACCGATCTCTGCTTTCTGATTTGTCTATACTAGGAGGCAGTGGAGCACACAAAGGGAGGAGGGGGGTCACTGGGTCCGCCCCCCTTTCGTGTGCACCACTGCTTGATGGAGATTTTCTTTTATCCAGTCTTTCTCTCTCTACTTAAAACAAGTAATATGAAAAAAAAATTAAGTCAATCCCTACTTAGATCAACAAAGAAAAATTTTATTTTAGCTCCTTTTTATTAAATAGTTACAATTAATATAAATATGTATATACATAGGACAGAATCACAACATTAAGTGGTCATTTATTTTTATTCATTATCTTTAAAGTATCGTATTGTCTTCCAAAACAATCGTGTATATAAAATTTCAGTTCAACTGAATGCCTTATATATAAAACGTAAGAAAAAAACCTTTTCACACACAAGTTTTGACACAAGTCGCCAAAAGGAGAGTAAAGGCTGCGGTAGCCCAGTGGTTAAGGTATCGGACCATGGCAGGCATGTCATGAGTTCGAGCCCCGTACCACTAAAGACCCGCCATGTAGGGCAGCGATGCACGTTAAATCTGTCAAGAGCTGAAACGTCCCTCTCGTTGGTGTGGTGTGGTAGTTAGGAGAGGGGGTGCCAGCTCACAGGTGTCGTCCACGTCACTTGACCATGGTTCAAAATTACGTGGTCCGTCGCCAAAAGCCCTCATGTAGCTGAACAGTGCGACGTTAATATTCACTCACTCACTCGCCAAAAGGAGAAACTAGAAATTGTCCTCTAGGCACCACAGTGACGTTCAATGGAACTGGTTTTTATTTAAAAAAGAAAGGGTAAGAAAAGAGAACAAAAAACTGCAACTTTGAAAAAAGGCTGAAATTATAGACACGTTTTCAAACTGGGGGGGGAACATATGAAAATCAAAAAAAAAAATTTTTAAAAAAATTATTAATTCATTGAAAGTAAACAAAAAAAATACATTCTGACATAAAAAAAAAAAACACCAAAACCTTTTCCTGAAAAATACACTTATAAATTACTACTCAAATTACCCCAAAATTTAAATTTTTAAAATTACAATACTAATTAGAACAATTTTAAAATTACCAGTGACCACGGGCTTTCATATATAAAATTATAGAAAAAATTAGCTTATTTTGATAATTTGTACTTTTTATAATTAACCTTTTAACTGTCATTAAAACCGATTTCCCCCCAAACCCCCGTTTTCCATGAAACGTGCGTATGTGATAATGGGGGGGGGAAAAAGGAATAAAAAAGTAAATCCATCGCAAACACTGTCAATGTCCTTTTATTCTTTTAAAATTAATTTCCTTTTTTTAAAAGGATCCGACTACGTTCGGAACAGCGTTTTTAAAAAGAGCATAAATGGAAAATTTTTCAAAATTTTAGTGTCCCCCAAGATTAGAATACATGTATAGAATTTTTTTTTAGGACATTTTGAAAAATTTTTTTTATTTAAATACAATATTTTGGAAAAGAAAAACCCTTTTCAAAACGTTTCTTTTTTTGTGAAAAATCCTATTTTAATAATATTTTGCCTGTATATAGCTCAGACCTGTACAGGGGCTCAACTATGTTTTTTAAAAAATTCACATTATTTTCAGGTTAAAACCCCTTTTGGAAATAATTATCGGCTTTTTTTTAATTAAAATTTCTCCCCTCTGTTGTGTTAAAACATGGATCAACCCACTTCTAAAGTTATATATTTAAAAAATTCTGGTTGAGCCTCTGTAGAGACCCAAAATATACACAAGCAAAATATTATTATAAGGGGGCTTTTTTCCAAAAAAGGGGAAAAAGGTTTTTTAAAGAACCAAAAATATTGTATTTAAAAAATTTTTTTTGTCAAAATGTCCAAAACAATTTAAAATGTATTCTAATCTAAGTGACACTAAATATCATGAAAATTATCCATTTATCCCGTTTTTTTAGAATGGGTTTTAAACTGTCGGATACCTTAATATTTTGATCTAAAATTTCAATTGATGGTAATTCGTTTATTTGGTGCTGTTTTTTATTAAACGTCAATTTGTTTGTTTCGTCTTATGTGCAATTTGTTATGTTAAATAATGGGATATCAATATTTTTAAATAGTTGTTTGGTAATATATGATGTTGAATTTGTTGTCTCAGTTTGTCCTCTTACTAGTACAGTCTGTACCATATCACCCCAATCTTTGTCCAAAATTAAATTATTTTTGGTAAAAGGGGCATTTTTCCCACCGAAATTTAATATTTCGCAATATCTAGAACATAGTCATTAATAAAAAATAAAATATTAGGCAACGAAATAGAGGACAATGGATTATTTTAATATTAATACAACCCAAAATTAAATTCTCTAAAGAAGTACATATCAAAATTTTGATAGTAAATAGTATCACTTTGTTCAACTAATTTAGATTAAAACATATCTGTTGTGAATGACTTCTGAAATATTGTTTTGCAGAGAAATTGTATTAAAGAACAACTTTTATTGTTTTAAGAAATAAAACAATCGCATTTCATTTCAATTTGAGAATAGCCAAAGAGAAAAGGCGTGGGGTTGTTTATGAGGGGGATTTTTAGAGATAAAAAAAATTAAAATTTTGGAAAGTAAAAATCACAATTTCCATGAACATAATTTATAAAACGAGAAAAAATACTTGTAAAAAAAGATGAAAAAAGAAGATTTACTAGTATTTCGACTTTTCTTAAAGAATTTAAAAATGAAATAATATGTAACATATTAGAAAGATAACAGAAGAAATATTATATTTTGATTTTTATATTCTATCAATATCTGTCATGTGTTAAATTATTACGAGTACTTGTCAGACATGTATAAAAATTGCACGCGTTTAAATAAATCAAAAAAAAAAAAAAAAGGGATTATTAAAAATTTTTTCCCGAAAGTCGTAGAAGCAAGGAAAAATAATATTTATATATTATACACGTTCAAAATGATAAATGAAGGTTTCAGCGTAGCAAGCAATCTATTGTAAATCTGTAATAATTTTCTTCGAATTCGTATGAAACAAAATTCTCTCACACACACAAGCACCTCTGAATATAATTGAATTATAAAATTTTGTGCATGGGGGCGTAACAAAAAGTTTTTGGGCCCCTAAAAAGTAAATTTGGGGCCCCTTTTAAATAGTCATTGCCCCTTCAGAATCCCCCCCTCCCCTCGTTTTGGTTACGTTACCTGGTGCTCATTTGATACAAAAAATTTTTTAATAATCTTGCCATACAGATTTTCTGATTTCTGATTTACTTTTATTTTCTTTTTAGTTTTTTTTTTTCCAGCTAGTTTTCATGCATCATGGATTTGAATTTTTTTTTTATTTTAATAAAAACAGGTTTTAAATATCCCACACGTTCGGAACCGAATTTTAAAAAACAAAAATGGATAACATTATATTTGGTTCCTTAATTAGAATAAAGCAAAAATGGTTTTAGGACATTATGACAAAAAATAAATATTTTGGGAAAAAAATTTAAATTAGAATAACTTTTTCAAAAAAGTTCTCATTTTTAAAAATGCTTCTAAAATAATAAATTTTTTTTTATTTTTTTTTTTTTATATAAAGTAAGACTTCTCAGGAGTTTGAATAGGTTTTTGAAAAATTCATATATTTTTTTAGAGTTTCACCCAAATTGAAATAATTATCGGCGTTTTTTTTTTCCCAAATTTTCTCCCTGTTTTTGAGTATAAAAATTGGGTAAACCACTTTTAAGTTGTATTTTCCAAAATTTACCAACCTCTGTACAGAGGTTGAGCTATATAACAAATATTATTGTAATAGAAACATTTTTTATAAAAAGGGGAATGTTTTGAAAAGGTATTTATGTTATTTTTTCAAAATATTGTAATTAAATAATTTTTAATTGTAATAAATTCTTTAAAAAAATTTTATATAGTCTTCTAATCTAGTGACAAAATATCATAAATATTTTCCCTTTATCCTTTTAAAAACCGGTTCAACGAGTGGAACCTTAAAATATTAAAACATTTTTTTTTCCAGTCTCATAAATTTTTAAAATCCAATAATGGGCGTTTTTTTTACAAGATTTTTAATTGACATTAATATTACTCAGAAACTGACTGCACATATTTTAAATTTTTCGGTTTTCTGAAACAAATATTAAACAACCAAAAAAATTTAATGGTTTTGTCTAAGAAATATATTTGACCCTTTCTTAAATTTAATGTTTAAATCCAAACCAAGGCAGTATCAAAAGTATTTACTAGTATATTTATCCTTAAATATGTTATTTAAAAACTACCTTCAAATTATTTGAGGATCACGCTTCGAAAAGATTCATAATTTCATAAATTATTTTTAAAATTTATATAATTGTATCCAATTTTCGAGACGTTTTTTAAAACTCTTTTTAAAGTATGGACGAAGTATTTTTTCTTTTAATCTTCTGATTGAAGTTTTAATTTTTGATGTAAGTATTCATTTTAATGCATTAAAATCTTAAAAGAAATTTTTTAATATATGTTCCATGAGGCAAAAAAGTTTCACTGCAAATGGAACATTGCAGCATATTGCTATTAGTTTTTCTTAGCTAAATTATTAACCTAAAATTTACACTGTGGTTTAAATTAAATAATTGTTACTTATTCTTCTTTACCTGAACATTCACACATAAAAAAATGAAGTAACATACTTAAAATTTTCTAATAATTTAACATCATAATTAAATGCACAAATATGTATACCTTTCATGGATAATATACCAGGTTATATTTTTTTTCGAAACCGCTACATTTTTATTTTCTTCACTATGATTCTTATCTCTGTATGTAACCGGAAGAAAGTGTAGAGATAAAGAACTGTTTCCTCGGTTCACAGCCAGAATATGAGACGTCGGCCATGTTTCAGAGCCTTTCTACCGAACTAATCGATGGCAACGCGAACATATGGTGTCTGATGTACGGATTTCTACTACTTTAGTTCACCAACCACACTAGATAGAAGCATGGAAAGCAATTGCTTGTCACTTAAAGTTCTTTTCCCCTCAAAGCTAACCACAACAACTGACAACGACATGTTTTTGAAATTCTAGGATAATATTCGGTTTACAAAATGAAAAATGGGAAAAAAGGGGAATTGAAATTTCCTGCACATTGAATTTGCATTTCAAAATAACTAATGCTAAATAGAATCCATAAAATTTCACTTATCCGAATGGTGAATTTTCTCTCTAGACTGTCTGTAAAGAATTACTATGCATTGTTATAGTTTTGAAAGTTTTGGTTCATGCCCGAATTCCTTTGATAAATAATAGTAAATCTGTAATCCGTCAAAAAAATTATTGAATTAAAAAAAAATAAACCATCCATTGCTAATGGTTTTTCCTGGAAGTTGATAAATGTACTCTTTATATGTAATTTGTATAATTTATTCAGTTGCAGAAAAAAAAATGGAGTGCAATTTTAATTGAATTACTCGTGTACTTAATTTTAATACTCGGACATACATCAGGTGTATTGACCTAAGGAAGTACCATTTATTATATACTGGTAGAGTTTTGGGATTCAGTATAAACATTAAATGCTACGATTTATTTTTTTAACCTATATTCATTCACCTGTTTTCTTCTTTATTAATATTTATCATAACTTAATAGGCGAATTTAAGATAAAAATATAGGAATTTATTAATTTAACTGATTTATCTAATTCTCATTTACTGAAATATACTTCCTTATCTAAAATCGCGTATGGGTATCAGCCCTTTACAGGTCAAAGTGATTAATTCCATATTTTGATAGGTTTTTTGTAAGTAGTGTCGATATATCTTTGATTCTAAAATTTTATTGAGAGAGTTCAAATTTAAACCCACTAAGTAATGAAATTTTTTTTTAACCTATATGTATACTGTTGACTCATACTGCTCAAAAAGGGAAATTTTTTCGATGAAATTCAAAATTTTCTTTCTTTTTTTCGGGAAAAATTGATGAAATCAGTTTTTTTTTTTTAGCAGTATTGCGGGGCGAGTAATTTAAAAGGTTCGGGTTGTAAACTTCATATTCTGAATCTAAAAGTCGTATTCAGTGGCCACAAAGGGGTCCGGGGGGGTCGCCCAAAAATGATTTTTTCAGATTGGTCATAATTCTAAGAAAATTTAATACGTAAAATTTAATTAAATATTTGTTATTAATGTTTAAATTTTAAATTTGTAATTATTTATTCAATAATTAGTTTTACTTGTTTGTTCTAAAAATCGAAAAATCAAAAATAGCATGATAAAAGAATGGTGAATTTTCCCCCGGACCCCTTGAAAAATTCCTTGTGCCCTGGTCGTATTATATATTAAAGCCGATTTTATCAAAATGCCCGGGGTTTGTAAATACTACGTATTAAAACTAACTGTGCAGTAAAGTTCCAACGCAGCATGCTAAAAAAGTTAGGAATGAATGAGTGGACATTAACGTCGCTCTGTTCAACTACTCGAGGGCTTTTGGCACGGGTGTAATTTTGAGCCACGGTCAAATGACGAGGACGACCCCTGAGCGACTCCTCCTTATACAGCACAAAAATAGGATGATAATTGAGCCTCGATATATTTAACGTGCATCGGCCGCCTCTGAAGGGCGGGGGCCGGTACTGGCTGGAATTGAAGGGATGGCGTAAACTTAATCCAAGAACTCGGCCCCCTTTAAGAAGCTGGGGAAGGTAAAAAGGTGACTATTTTTTTCGGGAGAAAAATCCATAAAGTAAAATTTTAAAAGCAAGGGCAACTAATTTTGTGGGGTGAGAGAGCAGTAAAATTTGGGGTTAAAAGAATACCCCGCCAAAATATCATTTTAATTTTGTTGATTTTCGGGAACGAAAAGAAAGGTAAAAATTTTTTTTTTTTAGTTTTAAATTAAAACTAAATTATTAAAGCTTAAAAAAAATTTTTTTAACTAGTATAATATACATAATCACCCCACACAGGGATTTTTGGGGGCGGGAGGATCCGTGCAAAACCCTTTTCCCGTATCGAACACCAATATGCCGCCCAATATATTCTTTTGATTTTGTCGATTTTCGGGAACAAAAAAAAACAGCAAAAAATGGATTTATGACTAATTAAATAGCATTAATTGATAAAGGTAATTATTAATAATAAATATTTAATTAAATTTTACGTACTATATACATAGGATGATTGATAATCAAAAAAAAAAGGGGGGGAAAGGGGTCGGATAAGACCCCCCCTTTTTTTAAGGTTATCAGTAAAAAGAAAATTTTTAAAAAAATTTAAAATTAAATGTTTTAAAAATTTAAAAAATTTCATTTAACCAAAGCCCAATTTTTTTTTGGGGAAACCCTTTTGGGATTTTCCATCTTAAATTTTTTTTCCCCTCCAAGTCGCCCTTTTTTCTGTTTTTTCTTCAATTTTAAAAATTTTTTTAAAAAAGGGGGGGGGGGAACCCCCCCTTTTTTATTCATCAAAAGGGGGTTCCCCCCTTTTTATTGGCACAAAAGGTTCCCTTCCCCGGGCCATTTTTTCATTTGGGAACAAAACATTCCCCGTGTAAAATAAAAGGGGCCACTAATTTCTCCAAAAAGGGTTTCCCGATTAATAAAAGACTTCTTTCAAAATTTTTTAAAAAAATGCCATTACATGATTTTAAGGGGTTTTGAAATTCTTTTGGGGGGTTTAAAAAACCCGGCCCCTGATGTAAACCCAAAACTTTTAGAAAAAGGGTGATTTAGGATTTTTTGTGGTTAAAATCGAAACTTTAAGGGATTTTAAAAAATTTTAAAAGGGTTGGGGGGACCACCCCAAAAAAAATTTAAAATAAAAACCTTAAATTTTACATTTATTTTTTTTTAAAAAAAGAATTTTTTTTTCCTTTGTCCAATTCCCAAATTTATTTATTTAAGGTAATTTTCTTCGAAAAAAATACATTTTAAAATTAATTATAAATTTTTTTTTAAGTTTTTTTTGGGTAAATTAAAATTTTTTTAATTTTAAAAATTTTTTTTAAAACTAATTTTTAAAAATTTTAAAAACCCCCTTTATATTTTTATTTTTAAAAAAAAAGGTTTTTTTTCGTTTTAAAATTCTTGAATGAAATTTTAAAGAACTTTTTTTTTGAATCACAATACGATACTTTAATGATAATTAATAAAAATAGATTACCAATTAATGTTGTGATTCTGTCATATGTATATGTCGCAGGAAAATGATGAAATTAGGGCTTTCATCGAATCCCTAAGGGAGATAATCAATTCACGTAAGATGTTAAAATAACGTCTCTTTGAGGTCATGTAAGTAAGTGATTTGATAAAATCCCCGAACTTTTAGTGAAATGATGAAATGAACAAGTCAGCCATTTTTTTAAAGATATGGGGTTGATATTAAGGGGATCGATATAGTACTACCTGTATGGTTAGGAAGTACAAGGACTCGACCCCTTAGGTGTCTTCCTCCCCCGGACAGCATTTTGCCAATACAAATCCTGACTAGTTCATTTCATCATTTCACTGAAACAGTTCAGGGTTTGATAAATTCACTTACTTTCATCATGGAAATGACCTTGAAGAGACGTTATTTTAACCTCTTGCTTGAATTGATCCTATCCCCTAGGGATTTCATGAAATTCCTAATTTCGTCATTTTCCTGCGGCATATATACATATTTATATTAGTTGTAACTATTTAATAAAAAGTAGATAAAATAAAAGTTTTTTTTTTGATCAAGTAGGAATTGACTCAAATTTTTTATATTACTTGTTCTAAAAGAATTGTGTTTTAATTATTTAAAGAGTTTTTTTGCTTTTATATACATAAAATGTATTCGAAATTAAATGTAGAATCTCCAGCGCTTTGATTTTTTCTTCTTGGAGATCGGAATGAAACTCACATGGATTTGCTAACCAGAATAAAGCGGTCTTTTACGAACTGTGGGATATTGACAAAATTTCCTGACTTTTATGAACCCATTTGTTAACTGAGTTGACACAAAAAGCTATCTAATTACCAACGACGATTTCCTTCAAGGTGACTATTTTCTTCCGCGCGTGTCATTTGTAATTCAGTTAAATATCATCGCTATCGCACTCTTCGGAACTTGAAGACAACGATTTCGAAGAATTCTTCGAGAAGAGTGACATTTATTTTTCATTCCAGAAATAAACAAGAAAATATATTTGTTAAGTGTCATTTTCCTGCTCCCCTTGCCAGACGTGAAGATCTGATTGATATTAAAAGACATTATGAGATTTGAAGGATATCCTGTTTATTATTTTATAGTGACTAGCCTTTTAAAAAGATTATTTGTTATCTATTTATGGCTTGTATAATTATTTCGTGTTGATGTTAATGTAAAATCGTACTTCTAAATTTAATGATAAAATGGGATATTATTCGTAATAATAAAATTTAGCGATGATGCGCGCCTTTCAGAAATGAGTCTAAAATTTTTTGTCATCTGAATAAAAAAAGTCCAATTAAAATATCTTATCTCTTCGACATTTTGTCGCAACCCTGAAGTTGCAGGTGCAGTTTGGGGCACTGAACCATCAGACATTGTTATAAAAATAATCACTTTTATTTCAGTCTAATCAATTTATATGATCAATTAAGGATTATCAGCCGAGGGAACAATTTAATTTAGTTCCCTATCTTAAACTTATAAGACAATTGATTAAACACTTATCCGAGTTTGTTCTAATAATAGAATTGTTGTCTGATTTCTCCTAGGTTCAAAACTTCTTCTCTCCTACATGAACGTTTCCGAAAGGCAATTTTTAATCTCACTTATATGATAGCGTAGGGACTAATTCTTACACACCCATTGCCGGGGTTTAAATAGCACTCTAATTAGCATAAAATCAAGTTCATTCTACGGATGGTGGTTTTAAACTCAAACCCTTGTTTAATAAGAATTTCCCCAAGAAGATTAGTAGAAGAGCCGTGATTAGAACACGTCTCAATTTTAAATCTAGAACTTACCCCTCCCCCCTTTTGCAAACGTTCGTTTAAAAAGACTTCTTTGCTAAGGAGTTTTTGAATCACTAAAAGATTCCTAATGCACTTATAAGTTCAAATATTGAAATTTTATAATATTTTCTTTTAGTTTAAAAAATATGTTAGAAATGCAAATTATAGGAGTAATTTCTTTACAAAAATCTCTTGGTGGCCGTGGTAGCCGAGTGGTATAGGTATCAGATCGTGGCTTGCCTTTCATGAGTTCGAACCCAGTACCACAAAAGACCCACCGTGTAGGGCAGCGATGCACGTTAAATCTGTCGAGAGCTCAAACGTCCTCCCGTTGGTGTGGTGTGGTAGTTAGGAGAGGGGGGTGCCAGCTCAGGTGTCGTCCACGTCACTTGACCATGGTTCAAAATTACGTGGTCCGTCACCAAAAGCCTCGTGTAGCTGAACAGTGCGGCATTAATATTCAATCAATCAATCGATTTACAAAAATCTTCATTAGGTAGAATTTTAGAATGGTAGCCTAACGAAAAGGCTTCCTAATTTATATCTTATTGGATAAATAATGAATTAATGTAACGTTTTTCTTTCTGTGTATGTACCTTTCTGCGTAATTCTATTTCAGCAATTTGGTGTGTGTGGAAATTAGGGAAATAAAAAACCATACTTCGGGGTGTTGTAATATCAATGACTAGCACTCTCTCTGTACACTCACACACACACTGCTGATTGCCCAGGAACATCAGGAATGAAAGTATTCAAACCGTGTGGAATTCTCACATTTTACGATGCAATATGCAATTGATTTGGATTTTAGCTTAGACACGCTCAATGGATATCTGTCTATGGCACCACCAGAAATCGCTATGCAAAGGGAAGACAGAATGACGTTTTGTAGTACAGAAGTTGCTTTTCCGTCCGCAGGGCCGGCTCTAGCAATTATATCGCCCCGGACAAGAATCGAAAATGCCGCCCCTCTCTACAAAGCAAAAAATTATAATTTAAAAAGAAGCATTTTTTCACATTGATACACACCTATAAAACGAACAAAAAGGCTGCATAACACTATATATATATGTAATTTTAATATACAATTCCAAATTAAAGACATAATCATCTGTTATTTCAAACGAGTAAAATGTAAGAGAAGGAATTGTGCCCATTCCAGCAGGTCAATTTCTTTGAAAAAGAGTACTAATGATGGGGGATCACAAGTATTTATTTTAATTTATAGTAACTACACCCAAAATAAAAACAAAACGTCTTCTGTGGCTCTCCTCCAAAAACTTATCACCCCTGTTCCTTTTTGGATAGCCGACACCAAACGTGTGGGTGAAAGGAATATCCATTGTGACCCAACTCCAGGATGGGGAGAAAGATACTAGTGAGAGATATCAGATTTCATTATTTAAGATATATTCCTGCCTCGAATCCTTCAAGTTTCAACATAAAAGAAAACTGACATTAAAACATATAGGAAACAAAATAAGGAACATAAACAAAATAAGGAAATAAAATACACTTTTAAAAAAAAATTCATACCCAATAATATTTTAGAAAATATACAAATTTTCTGCAACAACAAAAACAAATATTTATTTTTTTCAAATTCGATCCAAATGCCGCCCCGGGCAGGAGTTTGGTTTGTCCGGCCTTAAAGCCGCCTACCGTCCGGTTGTTTTTGTGAGTAGCTTTTCTATGCCACGAAGAATACGAAAGTCCTTCAAGAGTTATTCGTTGCGAAGGATAATGCTACTTTTACAATTTATCTCAAACTGAGAGTTTTGTAAATAAGTTTTTGTTTGAATAGAATAAAAAATATTAAATTCTTACTGTTCACTGGTTTTTAATCTGTGGAAGCTTGAAAATAAAATTGAGAAGCTACTATTGAACTCTACATATCGATACGAGATTATACTCCTACTTGAAACCATTATATGGATAGAAAAGGTGCAACATTCTGAAAATTCAACGAGACTGGAAAGTCAAGTTCACTGTGAAGTGTAGAAGATAGAGAGAGGATACTAGTTCACACAAATAATTCAAATACAATTCGGTTCATTATCGATTGCACTACACACACATAATGTGTAACTTTTTAGCAGAATATTACTCCTAACAAAGCCAAAATCAATCGATATTTCACGAAATAAAAAAAAATTTCAACAAGTATTATAGTATTTGTTTTACTGTCAGATATTCAGTTTCAAATAATATGCCTTCCAAGTCTTTATTCATGAGTACCCGCAGGAAAAAACCGAAGAACGAGACAAAAAGGAAATGCATGCATTCCTGTCCCCCCCCCCCTTCCCTCCCTTCTTCCCTGAGTAGGGAGGGAGTTGTCCGGGAAATCACTTATGCGATGCGAAGGGTCGTTGCTCAACCAGTGTGTGGGTGGGGCTTCTCGGCACGCCACTTGCTCGTGAAGAGATGGGGCTTGCGTATGGTTAGTCAGAAAGGCGTCTTCCAAAAAGAGCCATACTTTTTTTTTAAAGCCATGGAACACGTTTTAGCAGAGACCAGCCCTAAGCAATTCGTAATGATTTCAGGAAACGTTACGCTTGTTCGTTTTTAAAGAAAAAAATCCTCTTACCGCTTATGATGATCTGAGACAAATCTTAAAAATAAAATAAATGCAGCTTAGCCCGCTTATACTTTTACCATTTATTATAAATTGAATTTATTTCTCTGATTCCAATGAATTGGAATGTGAAAACTTCACGAAATATATCCCATTATTTAATTTATATTCCCCTTAGAAAATTTATTTGTACATTTTAAATTTTTCTTTAGCATGACGCATGAGCGTCACGAGAAAATCGTAAGTTTCAATCACTATCAAGTGACGAAGATGATACTGGAGTTAACACTTCACTATCAAAAAACAAAAAAAAGTAATATAAAAAAAAATTAAGTCAATTCCTACTTTGTGTGAGTGGATGAATAGAAAGTATTTTATTAGACTGAAAATTGGAATAGGGTATATATAAATAAATATATAGTATAATAAAATAAAAATGAAGAAGTGCTAGAACCTACAGTGCAATATATATATAGGGAGAGAGTGAACTAATAGGAATTGTGTGTGAAAAAGAGCACGATTTGTCTGCATTGTTGTAACAATGCACACCCGGTTTGACTGAAAAACAGGTTTTCGACGCCAACTTTTGTCTTTGTTTTAATAGTTACATTGTTACAACAATAGAGATGAATCTAAGTTGGCGTGTCAAAAACCGATAATTAATCAAATTAAATTTAATTAATAATTTTAATAATTAATAATCTAATTAATTATTTTTTAATTTAATGAATAAACTAATATTTGAAAAAACTGTATTAAAATTAAGTGTTATCCACTACAAGTTTTAAAAACTTATTTGCATTTGAATGAATAAATATAAAATATTTTATTAACGATTGAAAATTTGAACAAGATAAATATATAATATAATATAAATAAATAAATAGAGTAAGCTAATAGTAGGAATTGAACATTATGCCTAAATTCTGAGGCAAAGTTTCACTGAACGTGCTGAAGAGGCACTATTATTATTGTTGAAATATCTTCATAGGAATCATAGGTCTGGAAGACGCTGGTCAATTAGAACACCACTGGCCCTGAAAGCTGAGGGTATGACGATCGAAATATTAAATTTACAGGAGAATTGATTGGGTTGCATATTAAAACTTCTCGTCAAAAGTATGCTTTTAAAAAATTATTTTTTGTAAATTTCTGTGGGATTTAATTTTCAATTGTTTTCTCCCCTCTTCTCTTTTCCCCTACCCAGAATTTGTTTCTTCCCATTTTATAAAATATAAATAAGTTCAGTTTTAATGGAAAATAAAAAGTTGGATATAAAAAAAACAGAAAATCATATACTTAATGTACTCTATAATGGTGAATATATTTGAGATATGGTACAATACTTCATAAAATTCGAGAAAACATTGGGAAAAAATCGATCTCTGGCAGTTTTCATGCTGTTTCTTAATGATCTAATACTGGCGCAACTTACACGCTCTTTGCCATAGTTATTTTATATAAAAAGGTAAAATAAATGCAGGTAAAGTGCATCCCTGGCGCCGAACTGGTCACATGCAATAGTTTTAACACATATCATATTTAGTGAAGCATCAACTAAAAAAATGAAAAATTATTCAAAGGACTTTACACTTGTGTGTAAAATTTTTGTCTTTAGAATAAAATTTTCTTAAAATTTGTGATAGATACTTAGAGAAATTGAACATATTTATATAAAAAAAAGTTATTATTTTGTAATTTATTTATTGAAATTGTCACAGCCTCATTTTAAAATTAAAGCAGTATTTATTTGCTTCATAGGTTACTATATATGAAGTAATAAAGTTCAATAAATATGCCAAGTCCGGTGCAATCAGTCTAATCAGGAAAAAATTTTTTCCCCAAGGCACTCCCCTCAACCCCAACGCCACCGGCGTTCATCGTTTCATTTCTTTCCGTTCCTCTCAATCCCTTTTCTTTTTGGGCTCCCCTCAGTTTTTTCTCCATCCAGGGCTCTCCCCCGTCTCCTAAAAACCCCTTTTTTTAAAAACCAGGGGGGGGTCCCAACACGCCCCCCGTTCTTTTCATTTCAGGCCACAAAAATCTGCCCTCGTCCCCGGGCACATTCGTGTACTATTTGTGCGGAAAACACAAAAACCCCGGTCCCTAGGAAACTAAGGGCGCCATAATTCTTATCTAACTTCTGAACCCTTTTCCATCCCATCACCTGGGTTCTATAATCCCCCTTTTTCGACACACCGAGGCGACGGATTCTTTTATACCGGGTTTGTTTTTGTCAATGGGGTTCCCCGGGTCTCTTTCACCAATTTAACTCCTAGACCCGGGGGTCGGCGTTTGCCCCAGATCAACAATAAACTTTACCCCATGGCCACATGCACTTGTCACTCACATCTGCTTGGAGCCATAAAACTTAGCATGAATGGGAAGGGTGAGGTTCACCCCAATCGAAGACGTCACAATGGGTGATAATGAAAAAACACTTAAATAAAACATAAAAAAAGCATTTCCCTAGAAACTAAAATGCAAGTGATTAGAAGATTAGATACTGATGAACGTCAATCTCAAATGGGTGCTGCATTGAATTTGGCAACTTCAACAATATGAACAATTCTTAAGAATAAAGAAAAAATACTGTCATCGGTAACTGCACAACTACGACAAACTCTGCATTTAGAATTACCCGTTCTAGAAATAATACAATAGAGGAAATGGAAAAACGACTTTCTATATGGATTGATGACGAAATTGAAAGCAAAATGCCATTAAGCCAATCTACCTTCTTGATAAAATGGCAGAAAATTTGAAATGCAGAAGAGACTCAATGATCTGAAATGTAAGCATACCAACTTAAAATTTTATTTATTTTTATATGCATATTTGTTTATTATGTTTCTATATTTGTAAGAAATAAATTTTTGTTGTATTGTTATAAAAACATTATTAATAAATTTAATGGTTAAAATATCTGACCAATTTTCTACCCATCTTCCCCTAACCCCATTATTTACATGATGAGATAACCTCGTTTAACGCTGTTTCATATTACGCTCTACTTTGATGGAACGTATACCCCGCGTTAAGCGGTGTCTTACTGTACTCTTGAAGGACCATGTGAGGCCCGCAAGCCGCTAGTTGCCACCCCTGATTTAGAGGATAGGTTTATTTTTCCATTAAAATTTGTGTATATAGCGATAAATGGAATTTCAAATAAAAAATATTTCTGATAAAATATTAAAAAAAAAAGCACATATTGTATTTATTTCAAATTAAAATAGTACGGTAAAGTTGTGGTGGGCTAATTATTCTAATACATTTATTGTGTTAGCTTTAGTTTATAAAATGGGTCTAGCCGATAGTTGATATCTATTTTTAAGAAATACGTGGTTGTAGAATTTTCAGCATCAATAGATTCAAGTTTCAATATTCTTCTTACGCCTTTTTCTTTAATAGAAAAAAAAAATCCGATCTTTTTCCAAGATTCGATCGAATCTCGAAAAAAAGATGAGTTTTTTTTTAAAAAAAAAAATCTACTAGAAATATTTTCAAAAGAAAAGAAAATCTTCCTCACAGTTATTCAATGTTATCCGGATATTATCTTATAAAAAAAAAAGAATTATAAAATGGCAAACGATTTTCATTTTTTTTTTAATACTCCTCCCGGAAAAACTTTGCTATTCCCGTTTTGATTGACGCACAAAAA
>BMAV01021696.1:0-85218 GCA_019973955.1 Trichonephila inaurata madagascariensis
TGGTGGTCAGAGGTTGTAGTGTGGAATCATTCTGATCAATAGCGTGAAAAAGCAGGGAAAATCTTTCCATCAAAATTAACAGTCCGATATTTTTGGGAAAGAATAGAAGCCAGGTAAAGAAGTTAACCCCTTAAAAAGTTTATAGATACCATTATCTGGGAAAGGAACCAGGACTGAAAAAATAAAAGATAAGAAATTAGATGCAGGATTATTAACTATAATTGAGAAAAAGGGATTCAGTTGGTGATCTGACTTAAATACGTGATTTAATTTGGGCTCGACTCTCCTCTAATTAATAATTGTCAAATTGAACTTAAGTATTATAAGTTACCTTAAAAAAAGTTGTATTAAAATTATGTCTCATTTTTTGATAACCCCACACCTTAATTCCAACCCGGAAGACATGGTCATCACAGGATGGCTATGTCTCTTTTTATTTTTGAAAATTCTCTTTTAAATTCCATTAGGTAAAAAATTCTTTTTCCCACCCCTAATTTTTTCGCAACTTCTAACAATACGTCTTTTCTTTCTCTTAACAGAAACGCATGATGCACTAATACAACAAAACCGAATTCTAAACAATGTTAAAAAAATTAAAAAAGCCCAAATAAACTAACAATACACTGACCTACAACTATATTTCAAAAAATATCCAAATCTAAAACCAACACAAAAACCCTACTCAACACTGACCTCAACGCTACAAAAAACTCATATACAAATTTCACAACTCAAAAACCACAACAATACCCCTACACAAACTGTGCCAAACAACAATATAACTACTATATACAAATTTCACAACTCTAAAACCACAACAATCCCCTACACCTTCCCAACACAAAAAGTAAACTACATAACTAAATTTCAAAACCAAAAAAATACTAATATCCAACATTTATAAATTCATACAAAACTTAAAAAACCTTTTTAGTTTCTTATTTACTAAATTTACCGTTTTTATATTCCTTTATCTAAAAAATTTTAATAAAAAAAACAATCCCAGTTGCCCCGAAAATAATCTCAAAGAAAAGATTCACCAAAAAAATTTGTAGACGTAAAAAGGAACACCAAGAACCTTTTTTAAAAAATCATTTTTAAAAAACCCCACCCCCACAAACAGGGCGAAACTTGACGTCTTGACCGGGGCTCTTGAAAACGTCCATCAAAAAAAAACGGCAAACAGGTCCCTTAAATCCTCGCTGATTTATCAGGCAGGAACGGGGGCCCTCCATAGCGGAATTCCCAAAAAACAGGGGGCCCCCACCCAGCGGAAAAATTTTGAAGTCGGGTTTAAAAAACAGGCGGGCATTAAAATTGTTCATCACATTCCCCCATGGCCTTTTTTTCATCTTCAAAAACTAAGACCGGGGATTTTACAAAATGCCGACACACCGCTGCCACCAATTTAATATATATATATATAGCGTAACGTCGGGGTAGGTAACAAACACGAAAACTCTTTTCCCGCCTCATTTTAAAATTAAAACAGCATTTATTTGTTCAAGGGTCCCAAAAAGAAGAAAAAATCCAATAAATATGCCGCCGGTGCAGACAGTCAATTCACAGGAGTTAACCTTTTTCCCGAAAGGCACTCGCTCATCTCCAAAGCCACCGGCGTTCCTCGTTTTTTTATTTCTTCCCTTCCTCTCCCCAATTTTTCTCTCAGGGGTCCCTCCAGTTTTTTCCATCCCGGTTACCCCTCTCCAAAAAACCCCTTTTTAAAAACCAGGGCGGGCCAACACGCCCCCCGTCCTTCTCATTGGGGCCAAAAGTCCTCCCAAAAATTTTTCCAAAAATTTTTTTTTAAAAAAACCAAAAAACCAAAAAAATTTTTATTTTTTTTTTTTTTTTCCCCAAAAAATTTTCCCAAAAAAAAAACCAATTTTTTTTAAAAAAAAAAAAAATTTTTCCCCTTTAAAAATTTTTAAATAAAATAAAAAAAAAAAAACCCCCCCCCCAAAAAAAAGGGCAAAAACCCCGGCCCCCTTTTTAAAAAACCCCCGGGGTTAAAACCAAAAACCTTTTTAAAAATTTTCCCTTTTAAAAAAAACCCCCCCCCCAAAAAGGGGGGGAAAAAAAAAATTTTTTTTTTTCCCCCAAAAACCCCAAAACCCCTTTTTTTTAACCCAAAAACCCCCCCCTTTTGGCCCCCCCTTTTTTTTCCCCAAAAAAAAATTAATTTTAAAAATTTGGAAAACCCCCGGCCCCTTTTTTAAAAAAATTTTTAAAAAGGTTTTTTTCCCCCCCTTTTCCCCCCCAAAATTTTTTTTTTTGAAAAAAAAAAAAAAAATTTAAAGCCAATTTTTTTTCCCCCTTTTAAAAAAAAAATTTTTTTCCCCCCCCCCCCCAAAAAAAAAATTTTTTTTTAAAAAATTTTTTTTTTTTTTTTTTTTTTCCCCCCCCCTTTTTTTTCCCCAAAAATTTTTTTCCCCCCCAAAAAAAATTTTAAAAACCCGGGGGGGCCCCAAAAAATTTCTTTTTTAAACCCCAACCCCCCTTTTTTCCCCCCTTTTTTTTTTTCCCCCCAAAAAAAATTTTTTGGGCCCAAAAAAAAATTTTTTTAAAACCTTTTTTAAAATTTTTTCCCCCCCGCCCCCAAAAACCCCCCGGCCCCCCCTTTTTTTAAAAATTTTTCCCCTTTTTTCCAAAAAAAAAACCCCTTTGGGGGGGAAAAAAACCCCCCCCAAACCCCGGGTTTGCCCCCCCATTTTTTTTTTAAAAAAAAAACCCCCAAAAAAAAGGGGAAAAAATTTTTTTAAGGGAAAAAATTTAAATTTTGAAAAAAAATTTTAAAATTTTTGGGGGAGTTAAAAATTTTAAATTTTTTGGTTTTTTGGTTTTTTTTTTTAAAAAACCCCCTTTTTTAAGTTGGTTACATTTTTAAAAAAATTTTTTTAAAAAAAAATTTTAAACCCAAAAAATTTTTTGGGGAAAATTTAAAAAAATTTAAAAAAAAAAAATTTAAAAAAAAATTTATAAAAAAAAAAGAAAAAAATTTTGGGAAATTTTTAAAAAAAAAAAAATTTTCCTTTCCTTTTTTCAAAAAAAATTAAAAAAATTTTTTTTAAAAATTTTTTTTTTAAAAAAATTTTTTTTTTTTTTAAAAAAAATTTTTTTTGAAAAAAAAAAAGAAAATTTTTTTTTTTTTAAAAATTTTCCCCTTTTCTTTTAAATTTTTTTTCCGGTTTTTTTTTTTTTCCTTTTTTTGGGGGGGTTTTTTTTTTTTAACCAATTTAAATTTTTTAAAAAAATAAATTTTTTTTTTTTTTTTTTCCCCAAACCCCTTTTTTTTTTTTAAAAAAAAAAGGGGGGTTAAAAAAAAACAAAATAAAAAAAAAAAAAAATTTTTTTTTTTTTTTTTTAAAAATTTAAATTTTAAAATAATTTAAAAAAAAAAAAATTTTTTAAAATTTTTTTTGTTTTTTTTTTAAAATTTTTTTTTGGGGGGGGGGCCTTTTTTTTTTTAAAAAGGGGGGGGAAAAAAAAAAGGGGGGGGGCCCCTTTTTAAAAGGCCGGGGGGAAAAAAAAACCCAATTGTTTGGGGGAAAAAAGGGGGGGAAAAAAGGGGGAAAAAAAAGGTTTTGGGGGGGGGGTTTTTTTTCCCCGGGGGGGAATTTTTTGGGTTTTTTTTAAAAAAAAAAATTTTTTGGGGGACGGGGGGGAAATTTTTGGGGCCCCCCCAAAAAAAGGGGGGCCCGGGGGGGGCCCCCCCTTTTTTTTGGGGGGGGAAAAGGGGGGGCCCCTTAAATTTTTTGGGGGGGGGAAAAAAAAAAAAAATTGGAAAAAACCCCAAAAAAAAAAGGGGAAGGGGGGAAAAAAAAGGGGGTGGGGGGGGGGAAAAAATTAAATTTGGGGGCCCCGGGGGGGGTTTTTTTTTTTTTCCCTATTTAGAAACCCTTAAAAAAAAAATTTTTTAAATTTAAAAATAAAAGGGGATTTTTTTTTTTTCCTTTTTTAAAAAAATTTTAAAATTTTTTTTTTGGGTTGTAACATGAAATCTATTGTTGCATTACCCTTTTAATAAAAAAAATTTCCCCCAAAATGCCCCCCCTTTTTTTTTGGGAAGGGTTTTTAATTAAAAAAAAAAAAATTTTTTTGGGGGGGGAAAAATTTTTTTTTGGATTGGATTTTTCAGTTTCAAAAAACGTTCCATCCCTTAGGAGTAAACTGTTCAAAAAAAGCCTTTCAGAATCTAATGTAACAAAGGGTTTTGTTTTTTTTTTTCCGTTACAGTGGCGCACCCCCAAAGCCTTTGATTTTTTCCGATTGGTTATATAATTCTTTAAATATATAATACGTAAAAATTTTAAATTTAAAATTTGTTATTAATGATTAATTTTTTTTAATTAATTAATTTTTTATTCAATATTAGTTTTTTTCTGGGGGCTTTGTTCCTGAAAATTAAAATCCCAAAAAAGATGGGTAAAGAAAGGGAACCCTTTTTAACCCCGGCCCCCCCCCTTTTAAAAAATTTCCCGTTTGCGCTACTGTCCGTTGGGATAGATTTTTTTTAATAAGGCATTTTTGCAGGGGAGCGTTTTAAAAATTTTTAAAAATTTTTTTAACTTTTTTTAATTATAGGGAAACAATTTTGTGAGGGGTTTCCCCTTTCATCCTCTTGTAATTCTTCTTAAAAATTTCGTTGTCCCTTTATTGTTAGTATCTCTCTCACTGACTTCAAAGTTGGAATCCGAAGATTCTATATCCTCAGTATTTGGATTCTTCTATTTTTTTTTTTGGATAATACATCTATTACTCCTAATAAAATTGCATGAGCATAATGCAATTTCTGATTTTCACTAATCAACTTTCCAAGTATTTCATAACTGCAGTTCCATCAGTCGTTATGGATACAATATCTTCTTTCAGGAATAAAAATGTCTCGCTAATTTAGATTTAAGCATTTCAACACATTTTTCGGCTGGCATACTTACCAGAGAGAGACATGTGTAAGTCCTACACATTCCAAATTTTTTTTTCAGAATGAATAATTAAATTTATAAATAGCGTCTATTTCTTACAGTCGTCCATTCGTCAAATGCAAGACTAAATTTTTCACCATTTACTTTTAATTGAGTTAGCTCGTATTTCAAAGAATTGCGAACACCGTTACTGTAGTTTTTTACAGTTCTTTTTATAGTATTGTTGTTGTGGACTAATGCCACCTCTCTGACGTAGTCAGAACGAGGCCCACGAAATTCATCGTGGCAAGGAGCTAGAAGTACGCCTGTCTTTGGCCTAGCCTTGAGCACCATGCAGGTTACAGTACGAATTTGCTCCGCGAAATTCCCCGAAGGGACGATAGATGGAGACACCACCTATCTCACCTCCACAATTTTGGCATGGAACTGAAAGGGAGGGAAATATTCTCCAGTCCCCTGCACTCGTGATTCAGCCAACAAGACTTTCGGATCCACTGATTTAACGAGCACGTACTCCGCGTGTACTCGGAGGGTATTTGGAGGCATCGGGCATCGAACCCAGGCCTTCCGGTCTGAAGTCCGATGCTCTAACCACTAGGCTACCCACGGCCCCCTTTTATAGTATTAATCGATGCTAGTAGATTCTTAAAACCTCTGTCGGAAAGTGATTTTCTTAATTCAATAGAAGTGCAAAACACTTGAAATAGCAAACCATCTAAAGCTTCATTTTACTTATAATTTCATCCAAATAATCTTTTTTTTCCTTCAAAATAATCCAAAATCCCTGATGGCTTGATCTTAGAAATTGTGCTTAAATTTGTATCTTCATCGCAATAGATTTTTTTTCTCTTTAACAAATTTGTATCATGTTTCGTTTTTAAATGTTTGTGGAGTCCGCTTGTATTTCTTCCATTCACTTTAATAACTCATGAAAATTTTTTACATTGGGCCCCCATATTATTTTCATCATATAAATAATGAAACCAAACAGAAGTATTATCAACTGATTTTTTGTTCTTTCTAGTTATTCTTATTCATTATTATGGGCTATTATTAATGAGTAGATATATAATGAATCTGAAAAATATTTCAAGCCCTAAAATATGAAATGCAAAAACAATGTGAATAGCAAGCTCACCAATTTAAAAAATATCGAAATATTACGCACACTTCCTTTACAACTACACACAACCTTGTTTTCACAGATACGAATATCAGACTACGAATCCTGCGCGAGTGCAGTATCGCTCGGAGCTGTAATAGTATGGATTTGGCTCGCCTCCTTGGATGATTCACTTTTATTTTATCCCTTCTCTTGATTATACGATGCAACTTTATATTCAGTCTAAATAATTTCGCCCGTTGGGGAGACATAAAAACAAAAACGTAATGTATTTTGCAATGTTGGTAAACCCTGAACATATAATGGAGACACAATTTCAAAAATTTCTAGTAAATATCGAAAAAAACAGTATTTAAACTTGTGAATACCGGTATTAGGAAATTGTACAAATAGCTCAAAATACCGGTATTCGGTATCTCGGTATACCAGTATTGCAATCACTTGCTAGTATGTCATATTGCAATCATGAGTTAAACTGTTGGTAAAAAGCATTACTGTTACCAACATTAACGCAGAGCAAAATTACGAGGTTCATCACTAAGAGTCTTGATGCAGTTTCTCAGTGTAATGTTAGTACACAATCAATATCTCGATATAAATTAATTCCTACGATACATCATTGAAAATATCAGTCACTTTTTTTTCTCTCATTTAGTTGTTCATGACATTCAATCCTTTTCAAAAGATTTAACAAGACAAAATCATTGTAATTTTTTAATTGTTTTCGCAAGTTAACAAGTTCTTTTCATTTTATTATTCCTTATTCCTCAAAACAGAAATCTAGTTAGTTTTCCTCTTAAGATTTTAATTGTTGAAATCAGTCTCTTTTCCGCTTAAGTACTCTAGGCAAATGCCTAGGGCGCAAAAAATTGGAGGGCGAAAATTGGGGAAAAGATCAAAATTACAGCAAACGTACCTCCGCCTCTCAAGTCATGAGAGAAGCATCAGAAAGTCTGCCCTTAAAAGAGTGAAGACTGAAATGAGATTTGCTACGGAAAGTGAAAAGCTTAAGGTTAAGACTACGTTCGGGGAACCGTGATTTTAAAAAAGCACATAAATGGATAATTTTCATGATATTTAGTGTCACTCAGATTAGAATAGATGTATAAAATTGTTTTAAGGATATTTTGACAAACAAAATTATTTAAATACAATATTTCGGCAAAAAATTAACTTAGAATAACCTTTTTTCAAAATGTTCTCCTTTTGTGAAAATTGCTTCTATTATATAATATTATTTTGCCTGTATTTAGCTCAGACCTCTGTACAGTGATTCAACTATGATTTTTGAAAAATTCACATTATTTTCAGAGTTACAAGCAATTGAAATATATATAATTATCGGCATTTTTTTCTTAAAATTTCTCCCCTTTTGTTTTTGTAAAACATGGATAAACCCACTTCTAAGTTATATATTTCAAAAATTCTTGTTGAGCCTCTGTGCAGAAGTTTGAGCTATATACAGGTTAAATATTATTATAATAGAAGCATTTTTCACAAAAGGAGAATATTTTGAAAACTGGTCATTTTATGTTCATTTTTTGTCAAAATATTGTAAAATAATTTTTTATTGTAATACGATTCTTAAAATAATTTTATATACATTTTCGAATCTGTGACACTAAATATCATAAATATTATCCATTTATACGCTTTTGCAAAATCACGGTTCCGAACCTAGTCGAATACCTTAACAGTTTGATGTTGCTATGCGCTCAAAAAATGACATTACCACGGAAATTGATTACAATGATGCTATCAATGATTTTGCAACGATCGAAGCTCAAAACTTTGTTGTGCCAGTACCACGGCAGTGACTCAACAAAGAATAAGGATGTCTAAAACTAAAAGATAATAAAGCAATAAGCTATGAAAAAGATGATAATTAACAAGTTGAAACACAGTTCATGCAATGATGTATACTCTATACTGTAATTGCAAACGATTTCTTTAATTTACTGTACTAATTTACAAAAGGTTGGATTGGTTCATGATTTCGTGAGGTAAGAAAGGAACACGAGAGGCCAAACCATACTATTATCCTTTCCTTACGGTTGCCAGTCCAGGATATGGCGGAGATTCATATAGGTGGGGGATAACGGAAACTCTCCAAACAGCAATAACAAAGAAAGGGAAAAGTGCTTTGAAAATGGGGGGAAGGGGCATAACATTTGAAGTTCCTAAGGCGACAGAGAGGTTAAAAACAGCCCTGGCTGAAATATTAATTTGAATTGTCAGAAGTATAGAATGCTTACAACATACTAATCTATTTAATGTTATAAAACTAGTAATGTTATATTTAAAAAACACTCTGTTTGTTGTACGAAAATCACAATAGGGTAATCTGAGAAATTCTTTCAACTAATGGTAAAAAGAATTAAAGGGATTTTATGGATATGATTGTTTGTTGTTAAATACTGTGGATTGAAAGCATCTATATTTTAAGGTCCATCAAAAATGTCGAAATCTTATTGGAATCTATGAATATATTATAACATATGTTTATACCGGAAATATAAAGGTTATATATAGAAAAATATCATTTTTACACATTGCATGTGAAGGCGTGCTCATACACACGTAATAATGAGCTAAATTCATGACGCGTACATGATAAATGCAATCTCCTGTTCTCTGTTGAACTCAAAATTGCACTTGTTTCTCTACTAATGAAATTTATGTACAATTTCAAATTTTATAATTGGAGAAAGTTAGTAAATGAATATTAACCTCTCACTGTTCAGCTACATGAAGGCTTTTGGCGACGGACCACGTAATTTTGAACCACGATCAAGTGACGAGGACGACACCTGAGCTGGAACCCTTTCCTAACTACCACCCCACACCAACGGGAGGACGTTTGAGCTCTCGACAGATTTAACGTGCATCACTGCCTACACGGCGAGTCTTTAGTAGTACTGGGCTCGAACTCATGACAAGCCAGCCACGATCCGATACCTTGAACACTAGGCTACCGCGGCCACAAATTGGAGGAAGATGTTTGAATATTAAAAATTTTTAAGGGGTTTTTCAAAGTTAAAAAAAAAATTATATTATACGTGTATTCTTGACGGGAATGCATTTGTATACCTTATGCGGATTATTATTGTTGGCAAATACGTATTTTTGAAAAAAGTTTCTGCAAAAAGCAAAAGTTGGCAACAGCGAAGCGGATGAACTGATTGGTTGGAAATAAGTAATTACAGTTATCATTTGATTATGACATCACCTGATTTTTGCCCATTAAGTAAGATAAAAGAAAAATTTGAATGCAGGATGCGTCGAATAATTCTCTTTTCTGATTTCTTGAAAAATGTATTTTGTTATCTTTTGATTAGTATTTGAAAGCGGCACACACACACACACACACACATTCCTTTGGTTTTTGCATAGCTTAATTTTTTTTACCTCATTATATTGTAATAAAAATTTTGCTCTATTATTTAATGTTCTTTAAAAAAAGGGCATTCTTTTCTTCTACAGTTTTATAATTTGATATATATTTAGAATATTTAGAAACATACAGAAGAAAAAAAATACATGCAAATATAAAGAATTTCTTAAAAAGAAATTTTTTGTTTCATTGCAAAGGGTTTTCACAAATGTATTTTTTTTTTAATAAAATAAATATCTGATTTTAGACTAGCATCAGAGATTTGATTTCAGGAAAGCAAATTTGCTTATAAATAAATAAAAAATAAACGTTATTCGGTATCAAAGAGATAAATCAAATGCGTCGGTCAACTCGTATTATGTAATCTTGGGTCATCAAAGATTAGATTGCTCATTACACCATTTCGAAAATCTTAGAAATGAACTTCTCCAAGTAAATAAATTATGAAATCTCGAGATATTGATTACAACGGAATATTACGTATTTGATAGATGTCATCGACTTTTAATGCGATTTCATTGGCACTGTTGATGTATGAGTGAATTTCACAAATAGATGAATGATCTTAACATTTAACCTTATACATTCATAAGAAAATATTCAACAATAAGAACAAATAGGCTCCTTATCTCAGCTGGCAACAGATTTTAGTCTAGTAAATAACGTGGTTCTGCACATATAGGGTATTAATCTGTAAAACTCATCCTTCATAATTACTATTCTATAGTAACAATATATTTATTTTTCACTAAAAACTTCGATTTAAATTTAAAATAATTCTATTCAAGAATTTTTTTCAATTCCTACTATTAGTTAACTCTCTCCCTATATATATACATATCTTGTTCGATTTTTCACCCGTTAATAAAATACTTTCTATTCATCCATTTAAGGTACCCAACTATCCTAAAATCATGATTTTTTTCAAAAATTGACAAAACTTTTTTAGGATTTTATTTTATAGACCATCTTATTAGCTTAATAAAAATACCAAGTTTTTTTTATTTTCCATTTACTAGAACAAAAAAAAACTACAAGTGTTTTTTAATAAAAGAAGATACCATAACTTAACACAAGATGTCAAACTTTAAAATGCGTTTTACACGAAATGTGTTTTTCTTCCGAAAAACTCAAACGGGGACAGTGATTGCTCGAAAAGTTTTGAAAATAATTTTCTGAATTTTTTTATGAATATTTTGTATAACAGTAGAAGTATTTTGACCTTCAGATTTATCAATCACTGTTTTATTTCAAAATGTACAGTCCTTTATGTGAATATAATCATTGTTTTTTTAATCAATTTCATATAGTCACTTAGAGTGTGCTCTAGTTTTTGTAAAAATTAAAATATTTATTATCCTGAAGGTAATTTCAAACATGAATAACAAAGTAACACATTCAAATTGAAAAATTGAGAATTTGTTCAAAAAATTTTTGTACAGAACGGGCCCCGTTTATGTAATTTTTTGTACATTTTCACCAGTTTTTTTCCCCTTTTAATAATGATAATTTTTTTTTCAATTTTATGATTTTTTCCTTAAAATATATTAAATAAATCTAAAAATCACAAAAAAGTCCCCATATCTTCATTTTTTCAAAAAAAAGTTGTCGCAAGTAGTCGGATGCCTTAAGTTCAAATACATTTTTTAAACTTGTAGTGGATGATACTTAATACAGTTTTTCAAATATTTTAATTCCTTAATGAAATTAAAAAATGAATGTGAATAGTAATAAAAATACTAGTCTAACAGCACATATATAGAAAGTAACATCGCTCTATTCGTCCCTGTAGCGCAATGGATAGCTCGTTGGACATCTAATCCAAAGGTCGTCGGTTCTAATCGCATCTGGGATGGCCTCATTTCTAAAAGAATGTGATTTCTATTTTACAATACTATTTTATTAGAATAAAATTAAATTTAATGGATGAATAAATAGAAACAACCAAACAAAAAATATCCCAACACCATATATAAAAAGGAAAATCTCGCCGTCCACTTTGTCACTTAATATTTTGTGATTCTGTCACATGTTTATACATATTTATATTAATTGTAACTATATTTAATAAAAAGTAACTATAAAATGAAATTTTCTTTGTGTTGACCTAAGTAGAAATCGACTAAAATTTTTTATTTTTATATTGCTTGTTTTTCAGAGACACAAAATACAAATTTTAAAAATAATAATAGTAAAATTTTAATTATTTTATCCATTATTTCCGGAGCCTTCTGGGGGCTGCGGTAGCCCAGTGGTCAAGGTATCGGATCATCGCAGGCATGTCATGAGTTCGAGCCCAGTACCACTAAAGACCCACCGTGTAGGGCAGCAATGCACGTTAAATCTGTCGAGAGCTGAAACGTCCTCCCGTTGGTGTGGTAGTTAGGAGAGGGGTGTCGGCTCAGGTGTCGTCCGCGTCACTTGACCATGGTTCAAAATTACGAGGTCCGTCGCCAACAGCCCTCATGTAACTGAACAGTGCGACATTAATATTCACTCACTCTTTTACTCCGGAGCCATCAGTTCAGTTCAGTACAGTAAATATCACTGTAAAAGTGGAGACTTGGCCAACGCCTTATGCTCCGATTGAATGTGGATTAGTTTTAACTTAAGATGTAACGTACATCCGGAGCCTTCTGTAGCCACAGTAACCAACTGGTTACGGTCACAAACTACTGGCTGGCTTTCAAAAATGAGTAAGTCGGATGCGTGCTATATATTTATCCTCCCGACAGGTTATTCATAATCAAACATCAGATAGTAACAATTCAACTGTTAATTGAAAATAGCTCAAATTTTCTTTTCATCTCACGAAAAAAAAAAGTGGAAATAAATGAATTTCTGAGGTAGCCGAGTGGTCATGGTCGCGAATTTCTGGTTGGCATCGTCGAGTCGCAGGTTCGAAACCTAGTGTCACTGAAGATTCTCCGTGTAATGGGCTTGTTGTACATTAAATCTGTCAAGGCTCAAAATATCCTTCCATTGGCACGTTGTGGCAATTTCGAGAGTGGGTGCCGGTCGGGGGTCGTTCTCGTCACTTGAGCATGGCTTAAAATTATGAGGTCCGTTGCCAAAAGCCATTGCATTGTGTTAGAATGTGACGTTAATAAGTACTCATTAATTGTTCACAGCACTCTACTAGTGGTAATGGTCATCGACGCATGACCGGTATATCATGAGTTCGACCTCTGATGCCACTGAGAGCATCAGAACGTGTAGAGAAGTTAATGCGCGTTAAACAGTGTTTCTCAAACTGTGGGGCGCGCCCCCCTGGGGGGCCCGATACCCTTACGAGGGGGGCGCGAGCATATCGAAAATAAAAGATTTAAAAAATAATTAATTTACTCTGGAATGAATTAAAACAAAATACTTTCACACATAATAAAAAATGCACTTTTACTCTGATATAATTTATAGGCGATATATAAAGTCATCTCTCTCTCAAAAATAAAAACTTCTTCAATACCTAATTAGCTATCTTTGATCCAAAAAACCAAATAAAAAAAACTTTTATTTGATTTACTGTAATCTCATGATGAGTGATTTTTACTACTCTTTCAGAGAAAAAACAAATCCCAGACCCAGAATCGAAAAAAATTTAGGAACATAAAAAATTCATTACTGTGATTATTTTTGAAATACTGCACATTATAGCTGTAATCTGTTTTTGCTGATAATCTGTTTGACCTTCTAAGTTAAAGGTACAGTTAGTTATGACTCCTCTCTTATGTGTTTGTTTCTCATTTAGGGAAGTTGTAAGTAGTGTATTTCTCTGTTGCTCTTTTTTCCGTGCAAAAGAGTTTTATGATATTGGGAAAACCACGGAGAGCACTTTGAAGGATTACTTGGCCAAGACTTATTTTTTATGAGTATTTTCAAACATATAAAGCATAATGAAAAACGTTTTACACAATTTTTTTAGCAGTAACATAAATATGATCATAATGAATTCACTTTTAACCCGGAAGTGGTCGCGAGGGACACACAGATCACAAAATCGTTAATTCTGGCAAAACTGTTTATTTGTTACCAAAGAAAAAAATTGAGAAGTTCTTGAAATTAGGTAAGCTTACTTTCTCTTAATTAAATTATTCACTGGAATCACGATTTGTATCGTGTACAATAAAATAATTATAAAAAGGATTGGGGTGACTCAATCACCCCGCGTGACCATTAACTCTAGTATCGAGTGTGTGTCTGCTCCCGGATTTGAACCCTTTCCCGCTTTAAATATCAAATAGCACTATTATTATTCATTGGAATTTTGTATTATTTTTCATTGTTTAACACATTAATTCTAAATGCTAATTCCGTGAGGCTTAAAATTACAGTTCACTTAAAACAAATTATAATATGAGCTTTCATTTTAAAATATCATTTTACATTTTCGTAAACATTGCGGCACATTTGGGTTTACTCTTCTGACAATTCAGCTATTTATCAAGAATGTTTTAGTTTTTTAAAAAATGAACTCGTTCGAAGAGCGGGTACTTCAGACAGTATAATTTTAATGTATCAGTGTTGCACAAGGTATTTTATAACTAATTTATTAATACTAAAAATTAAGAGAGCAAGTTTAATAAGTATTAACGACTTCCATGGGCTTGTCTTGCAGAGGAAAGTTTTTTAAAGGAAGGTTTAAGATTAGAAATTGACACTCTGAGTACATTTTCTATACTTGGCTGAGATCTATATTTTGTCTTGAAAGCAGCCACCGCATTTTACAATCTGTTCCAATTTAAAAATTGGAGAAAAAAATTTAAATATATATTACTTAAAAAAGTTACATATATAAAATTTAATATACTTATCTTACTAATTTGTACGGTTTATAATTAAGATCGTTTTGTAGCTTTAGCGTCAAAGTGCATTATTATTGTATTCAATACATTATTATTGTATAAGGGGGGCGCGATAAAAATTATGATTGAAAAGGGGCGCGAGTATTGAAAGTTTGAGAAGCACTGGTGTTAAATCTATCGAGGCTGAATATGCTCTCTGTGGCCACGGTAGCCTAACGGACTCGTGGCTGGCGTGTCATGAGTTTACTGCGGCGTTATTGCCGGGACGATAATGTTCTATTACAGGCAGTGCTGTTGAGACAATAATATCTGCTCCTGATGAAGGCGGCGTTAAAACGAGATGGAAAAGTGCTGGGGCGCAGATGCTGGTAAGGATGTTGGAATTGGAGAGACTGTTGGAGTCAGATCAAGTCTTTGCGTTGGCATCGCTCTCTGTCTCTTCTCGCGATTCCAGAGTCTCTTTTTAAGTGAAGTACGTCCCGCCCATGAAAGTGACACTTGATGTGTGCATAGTCACTTCTGTTTGGACGTATTCGGTGAAACCATTCTTCTATTGGTCCAAGTCCCCTTCGCGCGGTGTACTTTGAAACCGGCGGCTGGAGTGGGAACTGCGCCGTCACCTTACTGTCGGCTAGATCAAGGGAGGTCGGAGGTTGACTTCCCTTAGGACATCAGCGCCGAGGTGTCCATCCTGTGATACTTTCCCACGAGTAACTACTTAACCGTTGAGACGTCACTTGTGTTCCCGACGGGAAATGGGTCTTTGGTGAATACCACCGCAAGTTCGAGGTTAGTGCCGCTGAAGACCCACAGCATAAAGGGGACTGTTGCATGTTAAATTTGTCGAGGCTCAAACGTCCTCCTATTGGTGTGGTGGGAAAGTTAAGAGAGGGAGGGGTGACAACTCAGGTATCGTCCTTGTCACTTGACCTTGGTTCATAATTACGAGGTTCGACGCCAATAGCCCTCGTGCAGTTTTACAGCACGACATAAATGTAACTCTTTCTCTCACAATATCCTCTCGTTAGCGTGGTGGTTGACTTTGGAGAAGGAGTGCAAGCTCACGCGTGTCGTTCTCATTACTTGATCGTGGTTTAGCATTACGAAGTCCGTTGTAAAGTCCTTATGTTGCTTCAGAGTGCAAAGCAGTGCAGGTTTATCCATTGGATACTTGAGGTGGGCACCTAGGGGCCCGGATAAGCTGGACTTAACCAGACACTCCTTGGATCCGCTAGTATCGAGAGGGCCTATAGAGCTTCTGCGCCCAGGGCCCGAAATAAGCTTAAACCGGCACTGGTACGAAGTAAATTAAAATCAAATCAACCTGACGCATACTGAATACACGCAAATTTGCTTTACACTAATATCAATATCATATTAATAAATCCATTCTCTTCTTGGTATAGTAAAAGTCATTGGGAAATTGTTATTCAATTGCCCCCACTTAATTGAAATGGTTTTTGGAACTAACTGAACTGATTTTCAGGAATATATAACTTGTGTGTGTGAATATATATATCTTTATAATACAAAACCAAATAATATGCACAACTTAAGTCTAAATAATTGTTAGAACAGATTAAAAAATTCATAAACGAGCGCTTAAAAACTGAATTTGCTCTAAATAGAACGGAATATAAGTGTTAAAAGTATAAAGTAAAATATATTAACAATTTAATAGCATAAATAAGTAAAGAAAGGCAAATTTTAATGATTATCCATTCATTTTAATTTTGCTTACTATGCAAAATTTCAAAACTGTGTTTGCTCGTTTTGCTGTAATGCATCTCCTATGAAGAAAAATAACGTAATCTCAGTATCAATAGTCAACATTCAATGGTTCACATGGCGATAAGATAATTGTATCTAATGAGATAATTGAGAAGTAGCTGATATAAAGTGAATAGCGTTACATTATGAATTCACTTTTCTATTCTGCAATGTAATTCCAAGTTTAATATCAACTGCTATCAGATAGGGATTAAAAATTAGTTATGAATACAAAGTGCTTATTTACAACCTGCTTGATTAAATTAATTTGATCTTTGGTCCTGCTAGCGCTAAATGAGAGAATAGACACAAAAAAATTAAACAATTTTATTTTTGAATCCCATAATTTTAGTAAATTTATTAATAATAAATGTATTTAAATAGACGCGTATAGAAATTTTTAAAAAATATCTTTATTAGGAATTAAAGGTTTTGTAGGAAATATATTTACATTACTTAAAATAAGTAATTTTTCAAAATTTATAACTCTTGATACATAAGTAATTAAGAAAGTCATGCTCCAGAAAAAAAATGTTTTTACGCTATGGGAATCCTAGTTTCAAAAAACTAAAACTATTGAAATTCAATTATCACAAATATGTTGTAAAACGTATACAATCAATGGTGCATACAAGGACACCCGGATCGGGACCCCACCCCCAAAAATTTTTGATTTTTCGATTGATTATAATACTATGTATATAGTACGTAAAATTTAATTAAGTATTTGTTATTAATAATTAATTTTATTTATTAATGCTAATTATTTATTCAATAATTTATTTTTTACTGTTTTTTGTTCCCGAAAATTGACAAAATCAAAAGAATATGTTGGGCGGCGTATTGGAGCATGCTACGAGAATGGTGGACTTTCGACCCTGGTTCCCCCCTCCCCTTGAAAAATTCCTGTGTGCTCCACTGTATACAACATATATATATATATTACTACTGTCTGTGTTTTTCGAATGTGATTGATGGATGTTATCCCTTCTTTGTAGAGAATATGACTATATATATATATATATATATATGTGTGTGTGTGTGTGTTTGTGTGTGATATTTATATTTTTTCATTATAATCAGAACCTTTATTTATTTATTATTTCTGAAGTCAAAGTGGTCTTAGAATTTCTCCTTATTGCATGTTTTCAAAAATCAAGTAAAAAAAAAATATATATATATAAAACAAAACATATTTACATGGCTACAAAAACCCCTGTGGGGTTTTTTTAATTTTTTATGGATTATAATAGGTAAAAACAAAAAAAATTAAAACCTGGAACGATATTTTTTTGGGGAATTTTATTGATAAAATTATTGGTTCTGATTTTGAAGCATTTTGCTATTTCCTTCCATAACTAATATTTCAATGTTTCTGCGTAGTATGTACACATTTTTTCAATTTTTTTTTAAGAAATATTATAGTGAAATGATTTTTTTTTTTAAAAATACTACTCATTATACAGAATACTTATAAAGTGCAAATGAAGAAAGAATATTTTCAGAAATCCTGGGAGACGAAAATATCGAACTTGTGACGGGCTTTCATCGCGATTTCCATTAATGTCCTCTTGGGGCTCTTTGGGGCCAGAATAGCAATTCTTTCCAACCAACTCTAGAAGAAGAACTTGGAAAATGCAAATTGGTTTAAAAAGAGAAGTTTAGCGTTCGTGGGTGGCTATGTGAAGTTGTTGATGAGGTCTATGTTTACGATTAAACCCAACTAAGTTAAATTTAAAGAGGAAATTACTAGAGTTCAAGGTTTAAACCCCACCCGTCCCTGTGTTTTTAAAAAGGGTGGGGTGGATACCTTTCCCCACAAGGATTAAAGCTACGTCAGTGCGCCCAAAAAAGAGTAGCTGTTACCAAGGATTTGGGGGTTTAAGCGTTTTTAAATTTAAAGATAAAAGGGAACTACGTGTATTAAGAAGATTACCCTTTTAATCTGTAAAGTTAGATATAGTGGTCACAATTACGCAAAATTTTTTGGTAAAAACGAATTTTTATCTTCTCACCCAGGGTCTTACTTTCTTTAAATTTTTATTATTTATTGTGTATAGTGATTGTTTAAATTTGATAAAGAGATATTAAAATGAATATGCGGTTCTTCGGTTTTTTCCTAAGATACAAAATCGCGTAGATAACCCTAAAAATGGGGACCCACGGGCAAAATGCCTCCCCAAACTTAATTATTAGAAGAAATAAATTTTTAGCAAAAAAAAAATAACTCTCTTTGCTGGAATATTTTCAAACGGATTAATAGAAAAAGATATTTTAAAAAAACTTTTTTGGGAAAAGAAAAAAATTCAAGGAAAATGTGAATTTCTTAACTATAAAAATTTCTAAAATCAATTGTATTTTATAAAAAAAAAAAGTTTTACTGGAATTTATGAGAATTTTAAAAAAAAAAAAACATTTCCAAGTTTCCTTAAACATTTTTTTAAAAAATGCTCTTAAGCATTTAAAAAATATATTCATTATAATTCAAGATGAAAAAAATTTCCTACAAAAAAAAAGACTCCCAGAAATTGTGAAAAAAATATTTAAAATAGTAAAACTTAGTTTAATTTTTAAATCTTAGTCAATTTTTTATGAATATGTCATACTGGATATCAAAGAAACCATATCTGTATTCAGAAATGACATGATGTTTGAAAACAATTAGATATCTCATCTTTAAAGAGATTTTTCTAAAACTTAATTACCACTTGTCAAATTTTTTTAAAAAAAGTAAGAATAGAAGTATGTAATTTTCTGCAAAGACAATCAAAGCTAAATTTATAAACCAGACAACTCTATACTATACCATAAAAGTTAAAAACATAGCAATAAATAAAGTTTGTACATAAACAGAAATAAAATGCATATTAATTTTAACAAAAACACATTTTTTAAAAAATATAATTATCTTACAAAAATTATTCCTTAAAGAAGGCAATACATAAAAGCATTTGTACGAAAGCATTTTAACTATCCATTATATATTTATAATTAAAAACATCTAAACTGACATATATACCAGTATCACATTAATTTCAAAGCATTTGAACCAATTATAATAATTTTCCTTTTCTTATCACGACTAACAACATTAAAATCAAATATAAAACTACCCGAATTAACGAAACAAATTTATTTAGAATTCCTTCAAGGTTAATTTCCAATTAAATACTCATTTAAAATTTCTAGAATTAATTTTAACCAAAGTAATTATATCTTTTGACACTAGGACGGTACAGTCTGATCCAAGAGATGGACAGGATACGTACCGTCACATGGAGCTCTGACGTCATCCTAATTTATATTGATTTCCAGCTCGGTTTCGAGGTTAAAGAAGTCATGAAAAAGAAGAGAGAGAGTAATCAGTGATTATACTCCTGCTTGATCATGACCAGGAAGAGGAAGATGCTCTGTGCTAAGCGTTATCGTGACTCTCTGCTGCTATTAAATGAAACACCTGCAATTTGAAACATTGAAGTTGTAATATGTTATCAAAAATTAACATATTTTATCCATTATTTACAAAAATGTTTTGATTTTACTTCCCTTGAATGAGTTAAGGTATCCGACTACGTTCGGAACCGAGATTTTGCAAAAGCGTATAAATGGATAATATTTATGATATTTAGTGTCACTTAGATTAGAAAATGTATATAAAATTGTTTTAAAAATAGTATTACAATAAAAATTATTTAATACAATATTTTGACAAAAGATGAACATAGAATGACCCATTTCAAAAATTCTCCTTTGTTGAAAAATCTTCATTATAATAATATCTTGCCTGTATATAGCTCAGACCTTTCAGGGGAAACTAAATTTTTGAAATATAAAAACAAAAGGGGGGGTTTATTCATGTTTTACAAACGGGGGGGAGAAATTTTAAAAAAAAAGCCGAAAATTATATTTTCAATGGTTTTTAACTCTGAAAAAAAAGTGTTTTTTTAAAAAACATAGTTGAGTCTCTGTACAGGGTCTGATATATACAGGCAAAATATTATTATAATAAAAACATTTTTCAAAAAAGAGAAAATTTTTAAAAAGGGTTTTTCTAAAGGTTTTGCCGAAATATTTATTTAAATTTTTTTTTTTAAAAACCTTAAAATTTTTTTAACTAATTAATCACAAATAAAATTTCCCTTTATGCCCTTTTTTTAAAAAACCCGGGTTTCCCAACGTATTCGGATACCTTAAGACTATTCTAAAGATGATGTTGAATGAATAATGTTAAACCATGCTTTTAATAAAGAAATTCTAAAAAATGAACACACTCAGTAGAAAAAAAATGTCCTTAATTCAGTATCATAATCTGAATTTACGAAGCAGTTACGAGAAAAATATTTTGTGACATTCTAAACTTATTTCTCTTTGAATTAGAATATATTTTATTAAATAAAATGTATTTATATTTCATCTCCTTTGACGTAATGTTAAATCCTTTTTTTTTAAACTTAGTGTTCTTGGGAAAAAAAAATTACCTAGTGAAGGAATATGTTTGAATATTTCGTAATTCTTTTTGATACATTATGATAAATTAGTGTATGTTTTATAACTCTAAGAACTCTAGTATTTATAATAAAGCTTTTTTTTATTTGAAAAAGCTTTATTATAATTCAATTCTAAGTTTTGTAAAGACTGCTTTCTTTTTTTTAATTAAAAAAAATCTGCTCCGAAGAATTTATAACAATAACTTCAAGTAGAAATTATAAATCAAGATTTTTTTCCTTTTTATGTACAATTATTTTTTTAAAAAATTGAGAATTGTATCGTAGTTAAAATTAACATTGATTGCTTTGAGTGTGTTCAAACAATTTTAGACCTCCTGATATATTAACGATTGCACTAATGTTCCATTTAGAAACAGCAGGTGAATAGTAATGGGATAAATGACAAAGTTATCTTTTAACTTACTTATATAGTTCATACGTATCATATAGAAAAGAAAAAAAAAAAAAAAAGAAAGAAACTTGTAAAATATAGTTTTTTTAAAAAAATTTCTTAAAATTTTCATCGATATTGTTTGTATGTGTAAAAGGCTCCTTCCATTTCCTCCCCCCTCCTTTTAAAATAATCTAGTGATGATTCTTTGAAATACTTATTTCATTGCGTTCAAGTAGCCGCGGTAACTAAGTGGCCAAGGCAACGAACTCGTGGTCGACGATAGTTCTGTCAGGTCGTGAGCTTGAATCCTGATGCTGCTAAAGGCCATGTAGAGAAGAAAGTAAAGTTAAATCTGTTGAAGTTTTAAGTCCTCAAATTGGCGTGGTGCAGAAGTTTGGAGAGTGGGATGCCAATTTAGAAATCTTCCTTGTCTTTTAACCAGGGCTCAAAATTAGAAGATCCATTACCTATACGCAGGGACGTCTTAAGTCTTCTTGAGGCCCTGGGCTCCAACTCAAAGTAGGTCCTGGGCCCCTACACAAAAGTAGGCCCCACTTCTGACCCTTAAAACTATACAGTACATAGCATACTGTGACGAAGCCGATCTCTTTCCCCTATTTTCTAATAGATCCCTTGCCCTTGCCGACAGACGGTGCAGAAATTCCAGGCATTTCCCAAATTGCTGGGAAGGAATTTGGTAACTGGGTGGTCGAGTTTCGGAACCTTTTTTCCCAGCTGACCGGACTGTCAAAAAGAGGCGCCTTAACATTTTCCCACAACTCGTTGACGACGGCGCGTCTGAGAACGTACAAAGTTGCACCCAGCCTCGGCGCTTCTTAGACTAGTGAACCGGAAACGAGATCGATTTGGCGCGGAAGAAGGGTAAGAGATCAAGGGAGCCGAGACCGAAAGGCGGCAGAAGAACAAGAGGGTTTGAGGCCGACAAAGAGATGAGAGAGAGGATATAAGAAGGGCGAGAGAGTCCGGACGAGAAAGAGACTGGATTTTGAAGGGAGCCGTTTGGACGTCCCTTGAGCGATAAAAAAAACAGCGATAACGAGCCCGCGAAGTACAGCGGTCTCCTGGCTTGGAAGATCAGGGAACGGGAGAGAGTGCGAAAGAAACTCGAAATCATTACGGACCCTTTTGATATTGAACTGTAAAAGAATATACCATTTTATTTTTTTGATCATTTTCATATTGAAATAAATAGCTATCCAAGAGTTGAGTGAAATCATTACAATACGTTGTCAAATAATCGTACAAAGAATAACACCCAAAAATAAATAAATGCGCATGACTTTCAATCGCACAAATCCGCTGGATCGACTACTGCCTTTTGACTGCACGAGTAATAATGGCGTATGGTGGTATGGACCTGGATGCATGGATGGCGGTCACATCGCATGTAACTAGTTGACTTATAGTCTGAAATTCCCAGTTTTTCGGAGAATACAACCGGAAATAACATTTGACCGTTGAAATTGTTCAAGTTATGATCTTATTAAGGTTGAAATGAGAACGAGAAGAGGCCCCTATTGCAGCGGAGGCCCTAGGCAAGGCCCAATTGGCCTTAGCCTTAGAAGTCCATGCCTATACGCCTTGTTCTTAAGTCATTCAAAAATCCTAGTTAGGGTAATCAGTTAAAATTTTATAATTCTTCAATAATAATCCATTTTTTTTTTACAATTTAAATCAGAAATATCTGATATATGTGAAGTCTAAATTTTCTCTATAAAAAAATATTTTTAAAAAGTGCTGATATTAATGTTATGAAAAATTAATGATATTGTATAATTTAATCATTACTGAAAATCTGTTCATCAATTAAAGTGACACTCTAAAAATTATGCAACGGCATTTTTGAAATCAGGAAAAGTAACTAAGAAAAAGAAACCGCTACATCATTAATTTTATGCATATAATTGTATAAAATTCTCCCAGTGTACATACATATTTCTTATTCATTCTATCTGTCGTATCATTCAGCAGGAAATATCTTCTGGGATGCTTAAAAATTAGCATGACAGAAAATGCCAAATGTTTTTATGAAAATCCCAAGTAGTGACCTGGAATTTTTTTAAAAATGAGTGAAGGAAGCTAGATATATGCAGTATATACTCATAGTTGCAGAATGTATGCTTTTTTCGAAAAAAATTATTGTACTGGATTTCTGTTCAAAATTACCCAATTCGTATCAACTTTGATGAAAAAACAATTCGGTAAGTAGCATGTTCATTCGGAGATCATTTTGAGAGGCAAACATTGCATCTGTGTTACCAGGGAAAAAAACTTATGCTTGAAAATCTGTTATGACTAACAACTGATAAGCACTGTATGAAAAATTGTTAAACAACTCCAATAACAAGAAGCAACTGATGGAAACTTTAAAAAATAACAGTAAATCATTTGTTTTGATCTCAGTAAAAAACAAGTTGTGTAGCATTACGTAATTTTATGTAAAACTGTCACGTGCTTACACTCCGTATTATTGTTGAAATATCTGGAGCCCTACGAAGGCAAGATATTGTATAAACATTTTAATAGTTCTTAATGATCTCGGATCCGGTTTCACTTTTACAGCCCTTGGTGTAATGTAATCAAGCAATCAAGTGTTACCTGAGGGCAGTCCTTCAGTCACGCGATAAGTATCGATGTTGTAATATAAAAAAACAATTCATGTTTCATCGGTTACTTCCAACTAAAAAAATAAAAATAAAACAGATAAGAAAAGTAGTCAATAGATAAGTACTAACGATGAAGAAGGGAAGCCGAAAGATAGGTTGCTACAGCTTTGTTTTGTTTTCTTATTTTTTAAAATCAGATTTACAAATTCGCCAAAACATCGCCAAGATCGATTCAGTTATGATTGTTTGTAAATACAGCTTTAGATTTTTTTGTATGCTAATCTATATTAATAATTATATCATTTTCTCAGAATCTATTCTTTGCTTGTATGATCTCTATTGAAGGACTTGATATTGAAGAATGCTTCACATCTACATGTAATTGTTCTAGTACAGGGATGGTCAAATAGCAGTCCGTGTGTCTTTTGGACCGGGGTTTTTTGCGGTCCCCAAGCGTTAAAAACCAAATATAGAAAATTTTTCAACATTTGGGTGACATATTTTGTGAAAAAAGATTTTCGCATGAAGTCAAAAAAATACAGATGCAAGGGCGATTCTTACAGGCTGCGGTGGGGGAAATTTAAAAAAAAACTTACCCCCTATTTCAATAAAAATTGTAACAGTACATTTGTCTCAACAGTAATGTGCTCGCAACTATAGATCATTGTTCCCCAACCTTTTTTTCCCCTCGGACCGGTCAACACGTTGAATAATTTTACCCTCGGCCCACTGAGGGGGAGGACGTTGATTGTTTATATTTTAGATTGTTTTGATTTAATAATTTTACTTTAATTGTGTGTGTTTTTTTATTTAAAGTGCCTTAGAATAAAATATAGCTACACCAAAAAAATAATATAAAGTGATTTAACAAGGAATATAAGTGATTTTCAAAAGTAGCCCAAACCGAAAAAAAAAATAATAATAAAAAAAATGGAAATTTTAAATGTTTCTTGGGGGACGGTAGTATTTGACCCACGGCCTCCGGGTCGGGAGGAAATAAAACCACTGCTATAGATGATACGAAAATTGCACAGTAAATAAGTTGAATAAAACTGCCGCTATTTTATTATTTAACTCCTATTTATTGATTTTTATGTGGTATAATTTATACCTTCTCTGAGATGTAAAGTTAATTAATGAATGCAATCATTTTAAAAAGATGTGGCCTTCCGATATCTTCCGTTTCCACAATGGGGTTCTCGAGCTAAACAATTGCTCATCCTTGTTCTAGTAATAGCCAAGTGCGAATCTCAATTTCAATTTTTTTTTTTTTAAAGTAATTTGTGAATAGAAGATACGGGTATTTTCGCCTTTCGTCAAAAGTATCAACTTCTCACTTTTTTAAAATTTGTTTTCCCAAATTTTCCCCATAATTTTATGTCATTGTAACAGATACATCCGCTAATTATATACTGAGACTTTGAAATTTAAAAATATTTAATAAATACGAAATTTTTACTTTAAACATATTAAACGAAAAAAAATAATAAAACCCGTTACACATTTAAACATTTGTTTTCATTCTCTATTTTATTATTTAGCTTTGTATATTTTTTTTTGCACCCTTTAAAAACTTTTCTTTACAAATAAATACTTGGATCTGCATAATTTTATTTATAAATGATCTCTGTTCTGATTTTGCCAATTAGTCTTCATCTTTGAGAGATAAAAATTCTTAATTTCATTTATTACATATTGAGATTAAACTATGTTTCCTGTATTTAACAGCTCTTCTCTACCAAATTTTTAAAGGGTAATGATTACGGTTTTATTACATAGATAAAAGGAAATTTTCTTTAAATGATTCATTATTATTTTTCGGAAACCAAATATGCTGTTTCAGAAAAATATTCTTAATTTTATAATTATACTTTCTAAGACTCAATAATATATCGCTTAAAAACTGTATAAAATATTTATGGATATTGTCTTTTATATTATATTAAATTTCACGAAGGAAAATAAATACAATATTGAATTTATATGTTGTGTTGCATTCTATTCGATTTCATCACATCTTTATTTAACTAGAACAAAATACTCTTGTTTGAAAAAAAATATTCTCTTAAGAGTATTATTTCTTTTATGCATGCAAACTATAAAAGAATTGGATAAGAAAGCGTCAAACGAAGTCTCTTCAAATTCCATAGACTTCCCTGCAATGAGTATTGCTTTGCGGAAATAATGTTTTACAGTGAGTGAATATTAATGTCGCACTGTGTTCAGCTACACGAGGGCTTTTAGCAACGGACCACGTAATTTTGAACCATGGTCAAGTGACGTGAACGACACCGGAGTTGGTACCTCCTCTCTAACTACCCCACCATACCAATGGGAGGACGTTTCACCTCTCGACAAATTTAACGTGCATCGTTGCCCTACACGGCGGGTCTTTAGTTGTACTGGGCTCGAACTCATAACATGTCTGCCATGATCCGATACCTTGACCACTGGGCTACCGCAGCCCCATAATGTTTTACAGAAGTACTACTAAAGTTCATCTTGAGTTCGAAAAAAAACAAAAACCAATTACATAATAAATAGTTCTAATAATTCAAAAGGTTCCCATAAAGATACCACTAGGACCTACTGCATTATTCATTGTATCTCTTATATTTGAATATTAAACATTTCACAATCATAAAAAAGGTTGATGATGGAATGTATAAAACTGAGTGAAAATATATCTGTGTTTGTCTGTGATAGCAAAATTCAAAGTTCAAAAGAATTATTGTATGATTACTAATCAGATTTTAAAATAAAGCAAAAAATAATAAATATTTTACATTTATTTACTTATATTAAGAGACATAATAAAAAATAGATTTTCGCATGTAATTGTTTAATTTTGTACTTAAATTAAATTGTTTTTTTATCCCCATTATAAAAACGTTTAATCTTATAGGAGGAAAGATAATAATGATTAATAAATTACAGATATTTTATCAATATAAATTTTTAAGTTTATTTCAACTTCACTTTAAAAGTGAATGAACTTCTAAATTAGCTTGAGAACATGGGCATTAGTCCTCGAAACTAAAATTATAAATAATTTAACGACAAAGCATTTTGTTTAAACATAAATATTTGTCTATTTTTACATTTATTTCAAAATGTTTCGAGTCTAGTTATCTTGAATATCTCATTGTCCCCCAAAATTCTAAAAAAAAGTCAAGGAGATAAATTCTTTTTCTTAATTGAGGACAGTTCAGGACGGTATCTAAATTGGGATTCTTTTTTCAGAAACGCAGAGAATTCGAATGTTTGTGTGGAAATTGAGTCATTGTCCCAGATAGAGTTATCGGACAGAAAAGACGACTATCCACAGTTCGAAATTTCTAGCAACAAGAAAATCTTTTGCAGTGTTATTTGAGAAAGAAGTTTGTAGCTATTAACTGAAACTTTCGGAGAAATCTTGTAAATTTTTTTAAAACGAATTTTTCATTTCATGATTTTCTTTTTGATAAATATGTAATGCGTATTTTTTGTTTTATGTAATCGAATTTTAAAGAAAATCATTATCGTGAGGAAATATAAACAAGTAATCAGTAATGCAAAATCTGAATTTAAGAAATACATACCTAATCTTACTAATGTAATATTTAATTGTGTGTGTGCGCGTTTCTGGAACTTGTGTGTGTGTTATAACATCTTAAGTTAATTAATAACATAATTTTTTTTAAAATATGTTTTTCTCTAGCTTAATACAATTGAAAAGGTTGATTTTTTTTAATTAAAATTTTTGCTGTCCTATGGAAATGTGTTACAATACTGTAAACATAGTGGTATCAAAAATAGCTATTAAAAATATATACTAATGCAATAAAAAATTTTCACCAAGTAACTACTCCAAATTCTTTAAAGTGATAATTTGATTTTATATATATATATATATATATATATATATATCGATATATACATATACAGGGTGTCCCAAAACGACCGCATAAACTCTGCACAGCCAGATTCCTCGTTGGGAGTACATATAAACAGCCCAAAGAAGCGTTCCTGTATGATCCATAGTTTACGAGAAAAATACAAAAAACAAAGTATGACATCACTGCCGGTGCAAGAAAAAAACACTTTATTGAACATATCAACAGAAGTATATGCACAATTTAAGGCAGATGTTCAAAGTGTCCACCGTGCATGTCGAGGCAGACTTGAGCACGCCGTGGAATGGCTGCCATCACATGTCGCAGCTCCGCAGGATCCACCAAAGTACAAGCAGCATGCAGACGAGCAACTAAGTCCATTTGTGTTGTCCCTACGTCTCGATAGTTCCTTGAGATGGCTCCATAGGAAAAAATCCAACGGTGTAAGATCTGGCGAACGTGGAGGCCATAGAACAGGACCCTGACGTCCGATCCAACGGCCGGGGTATGTGATATCCAGCCAATCACGTGCAGGAGCATAGAAATGCGCCGGAGCCCCATCACGCTGGAACCAAAGTCTCTGTATTGCCGCTAATGGTATGTCATCGAGGAACTCGGTTAAGACCTCATTGAGAACCACCATGACGCGATATGCGTGGGTGAACGTTTTAAACATTATCGTCTGGAAAGATATGCAAATACTGTTTGTTGATATGTCCAATAAAGTGTTTTTTCCCTTGCACCGGCAATGATGTCATACTTTGTTTTTCGTATTTTTCTCGTAAGCTATGGATCGTACAGGAGCGCTTCTTTGCGCAGTTTCTATGTACTCCCAACGAGGAATCTAGCTGTGCAGAGTTTATGCGGTCGTTTTGGGACACCCTGTATATATACACACAAACACGCGCACACATATATATCTACTCTCACACACACAAAACGTATCTGAAATGATAGTCCAAGAGACAAACATCTGTATGTGAAGCAAAAGTTAGACCTTCTTGAGGAATCATTCTAAGTCCCACTCACAACCTCTCAAGTATATTAATCCTAAAATTAACTTACCTAATCCATGTTAAAAAAATGTAGTTGATAACTTTTTGAAGCACACTTGATCTCTTATAGGTATTTTCTATCATAAATAGATTGAGCATGGATATGATAAAGCTTGCCATTATTATTATAGGATATTAAAATAATTTTCCCTGATCAAAAGGAAACCAAGTCTTTTGAATCTCTTCTCAAACTGCACAGAAGATGCAAATCAATTGGCTTTTCTCCTCTTTCACCAATTAGGTATCCGACTACGTTCGGAACCATGATTTTAAAAAAGCGCATAAATGTATAATTTTCATGATATTTAGTGACACTTAGATTAGAATACATGTATAAAATTGTTCTAAGGACATTATGACAAAAAATTATTTAAATACATTTTATGGCATAACTTAGATAACCTTTTTCCAGTTCTCTTTTTGTAAAAATGCTTCTATTGTATTAATATTTTGCCTGTATATAGCTCTGACCTCTGTACAGAGGCTCAACTATGGTTTTTGAAAAATTCACATTATATTCAGAGTTACAACCATTTGAAATAATTTTTGGCGTAGTTTCTTAAAAGTTCTCCCTTCTGTTTTCGTAAAACATGGATAAATCGACTTCCGAGTTATGCATTTCAAAAAGTACAGAGGTCTGAGCTATATACAGGCAAAATATTAATACAATAGAAGCATTTTTTACAAAAGGAGAACATTTAGAAAAAAGGTTATTCTAAGTTAATTTTTGTTAAAATAATGTACTTATGATATCCAACTACGTACGGAACCGTGATTTTTAAAAAAATCCGCATAAATGGATAATTTTCAAAATATTTAGTGTCACTTAGAATAGAATACACATATACGATTGTTTCAAGGATATTTTGACAAAAAAAAAATGATTTAAATACAATATTTCGGCAAAAAATTAACTTAGAATAACCTTTTTTCAAAATATTCTCCTTTTGTGAAAAATGCTTCTATTATAATAATATTTTGCCTGTATATAGCTCTGACCTCTGTACAGAGGTTCAACTATGATATTTGAAAAATTCACATTATTTTCAGAGTTACAACCCATTGAAATAATTATTGGCGTTTTTTTTCTTAAAATGTCTCCCTAGTGTTGTCATAAAAAATGGATAAACCCACTTCTCAGTTATATATTTCAAACATTCTAGTTGAATCTCTGATAAGAGGTCTGAGAGATATACAGGCAAAATATTGTTATAATAGAAGCATTTTTCATAAAAGGAGAATATTTTGAAAATGGGTGATTCTATGTTTATTTTTTGTCAAAATATTGCACTTAAATAATTTTTTGTTGTAATACTATTCTTAAAACAATTTTATGTACATTTTCTAATCTAAGTGACACTAAATATCATAAATATTATCCATTTAAACGCGTTTGCAAAATCACGGTTCCGAACGTAGTCGGATACCTTAAGTCTCAGTAGGACGAAGAATTCCCTAAAAGAAATTCTACTAACTTCGCAATTTATTGAATACTTTATTCGACTGATGTTCGTCGCGAGAGGTGGAACACTATTCGAACTCTGAAAATGCCTACAAAGCCATAATGTAAGAGGCCGCCGACAGCAATTCGAGAGAAAAGATCTTTGCAAGGAGCGGTTCCTAAACATACTCAATCGAAGAATATTTCTATGACTGAGCAAGCAACTCGTATTGAAAGGTTGATTCTGTGTCTAAATACGTAATAGAAATCACACAAGCTAAAGCCATAAAAACTATAAATGCAACAGAAATGATTCTGGATGATGGAGATTCACGACCTGAATGAAGTATGTGAACTGTAACTAGTCACTAAAGGGCGAGCCATATGTGGGGTGAGCTTTGATGAAAAGTTACACCACTGCTATCTTCAAGAAGTGCAGGTCTAAAAAAAGGGCCAAACCAAGTGTTTTTGATGAACGTTCCAAAAGACACCAGGAAAATTTCTCCGAGAGAGTACGTGTGGGAATAATCCGTGAGCACTTGAGATTTAACCGTTCTTCTTTCTAAACTACCTAAACAGAGAAAAGTACTTACGTTTTCTGTAAAATATCCTGCCAAATTAACTATGAACTCTGTACTCATTAAGTGATTATATGTTTCCAGCACGATGGAGCTATAATTATGACAGGAGTGTGTGGAGTTGCCTACAACAACTTTCGCAACAGATTAATTGGATTTATTGGGCTCGTTGCTTTCATTATGAGGTATTGGATTTATTGCTTTCCAGACCTCTTGATTTGTCTAGTCTGGTCTTTTTCTTAGGGTACAGCTAAAACATGATCATTTAGTTACTAAAGGATCTTGTTGCTGTAATTAATGTCGAAGTTGCTGAACGTATTAGATATTTCAGAAAACTTTCAACGTGTACGAAATTTGTCACGCCATTAATGCCATGCTTTCCAGTTAGTTGCCTCTCATTGAAACAATTTTTTAACCTTTTAATTGATAAGATTTTTTTTTCTTAAAATTAAATTTTTGGTGTTTTTTTTTTCCTTCTTTTACCCAAAGGTTTTTCTTTCCTGATTGCCTCCAAATAAAAATTTTTTACTTTTGTATAAATTTTAAAAATCCTGGTTTGCTCCTTCTTATCAATTATTGTATTTCCTCCATTTGTTTATTTAATTTTTTTAAGTATATTACCACTAAGAACTTGTTTTCTCGCAGTCTCTCGTATCACAATGTTTTCTTAAAGATTATAGTGATATTTAAAGGAAACAGAAAACTTTTAAACAAAAGGAAACAGAGAATCAGTCAAAAAATTTAACTGGAAGAATTTCTTAAAGATACTACTTCTGCATTTCTTTTTGGTTGAGAAACACCCATTAACAAAATAAAATTCATTTTTGGACAGAAAAGGATATATTTGAGTTAATATTTAATTGAAAAAATTGTTTTTTTTCCCTTTCTGACTTTATTATTTGGTAAATTGCTCTCTTAAGCAAATGAAAACCGAGAATTGCGTTAGCGAACGTATTTTGAAAGGCTAGCTTACTTTTCGCGTGTTATCACCACAAATATGAATGGATAAGAAAAATAAAAACACAAAGTAAGCGGCGATAAGCTGCCAAATGCTGTTTCATTCCCAAATGAGGCGAAGGTCATTTAAATAGGGTGGAGGAAGCTTATGGGTGATTAGGACGATTAAAGCAGCCGATTTCACAGGGACTCGTTTCCTTTCCATCCCCGGACTCCGACACAGTAGCATCCTCCTTCACTCTCCGCCCCAAGGTAAGTTTCGAAGTCTTTTCTGCACCAAAGAGTGGTGCATAAATGAATTTAAAAGGGAGGGGGTTATGATGCATGATTGTTAATTCTATGATTAATGTTCTTTTCTTGCTTGTATACAAATGCATGGTAAACAGGTAGTTTTTTTGAAAAAATCTTCACTGTCTTTTTTTTCATCAGTTTGTCTTACTCTTTTGAATTATAACACATATAAATTAAAAATACACTGAAATTGTAAGTTTTTTTCTCAGGTATAATGCTATCTTAAAAAATTTTTTTTTAGCCTAAATTAGGGGTCTTCAAACCCTTTCCACCCTTTTCAAAATTTTTTGGGGAACCCCCCTATGTCCCCCATAAAACACACTTTGAATATATCTTAAAATAATACTTAAAGTGAATCAATATACACAGATACTTTATGTATAGACAAAAAAAATGTATTGTATTTGTTATTTAAAAACTATAACTTAATTTTAATATAACTTATTAATATTATTAATTTGTCATCCAATGTCATCTATACCATTACCTTAGTAACTGGGATATGCGTTTGTGTATTTTTTTTTATTCAAACTCTCGAAGCAGTACCGGTTTAAGCTCATTTTGAGCCCTGGGTGCAGAAGATCTACGGGCCCCCTTGGCACTGGCGGATGCAAGGAAAATCTGGCTGAGTTCAGCTTATCCGGGGCCCTGGGGGCCCACCTCAAGCCCTCAATGGATAAACCTGCACTGTCTCGAAGTCTTGGTCAACTGAAATTTTCTGCAGTCACATTTCATATTCTGCGTTTAGTTTGTTTTTGTAGCTACCCACGATGAGAAATATTTTTCACTTAGTTATATTCTTCTGAATGGCATTAAAATATTTATAGCTGTGAGAGAAATGCTGTGTATTTTGCATGCATTTGCAACTTAAAATTTAGAAGCTGCTCTTGCTTAAATTTAGATTTTAAAGTAGAATCTATTGATGTATCGGTAAATTGTTTCCTCTTCTTCATTATGGATGTTTTCCTTCCACAAATGAAAAAGGTGCATTTTCCATTAGAAAACCATTTAGTTTAGCAAAAGCATTGTACAAACGAGTATAAAATTATTTTATGGAACAGCAAAGGAATATAGTTTTAAGTTTAAAAAGAATGTATGTTCAAAAATAAACAAATTAATAAAGTAATAATTAAAACTTTCCTTGTTCGTCCATTTTAAATTCTCCCTTCTTACTTTTGATGCTGCTCTTACTTATTTGTAGAGTTCGACTATCGTTGAACTGTGATTTTAAAAGTGCATGCTATTATTTTCTCATGATATTTAGTAGTCACTGAGATTAGAATACGATGCATAAATTGTTTTATATAAGTGACATTTGACAAAATTATTTAATAAATATTTGACAAAAATGAACATAGTAGACCTATTTTCCAAATGTTCTCCTTTTGAAAAATGCTTCTATTATAATATATTTTTGCCTAGTATAGCTCGCAGACCCTGTACAGAGGCTCAACTAGAATTTTTGAAATATATAACTTAGAAGTGGATTTATCCATATTTTACGACAACAGAGCGGAGCAATTTTTTAAAAAAAACGCCTATTATTATTTAAATTGGTGGTAACTCTGAAAATAATATGAATTTTTCAAAAATTCTAGTTGAGCCCTTATAGAGAGGTCTGAGCTATATACAGGCAAAATGTTAATACAATAGAAGCATTTCTTACAAAAGGAGAACATTTTGAAAAAAGGTTATTCTAAGTTAATTTTTTGCCAAAATATTGTATTTAAACAATTTATTTTTGTCAAAATGTCCTTAAAATAATTTTATACATGTATTCTAATCTAAGTGACACTAAATATCATGACAATTATCCATTTATACGCTTTTTTAAAATCATGGTTCCGAACGTAGTCGGATACCTTAATGCATTTGACGGAATACACACAAAATTCAAAATGAAATCATTAAAATCTGTGAAGTATCATTTACGGTATCTGACCTCGCGTCCAGTCTCTCTCGATTTATCCTCCGTTACTTTGCAAATTTTGAAATTCGAATACTAGTTTCCATATTTTCGTGAAGATATGCATGAAAGTTAAATAAATCAAATGTTATTTATAAGTGTTACTCGTTTTACTGAATGTTTAGAATTATTTTAATAAAAATCATACAACCGTCAGAATGCAACACTAACTCTTTTCGAAGTGCATTTCATGGCTGCGAACACGTAGCCGGCGTTGTCGAGTCGTAGGTTCAAATCCTGGTGTCACTGAAGACACGCCGTATAGAAAGGTCGATGTACGTAAAATCTACCGAAGTTCAAAGTCCTCACTTTTGTCCAGTGGAGAAGTTTGGAGAATGGAGTGCCAGCTTAGGTGTCGCCTTCATCACTTTATACTGGATCAAAATTACGAGATCCGTCACCAAGAACCTGGTAATAACTTTAGAGGGCGGATATATAAAAATCGAATAAAATCAAATCGAAGCGTATTTATAATAATTCATTAATTATTTTATTTTTACGATATAGTATGTATTTTGTGTTTATGTTTACAAACGTCATCCAAGCAAAGACTTCGGTTCATTAAAATCATCATGAATATCTTATTGTCCAACTCTAAAACAATGACAATCGAAACAAACTCACACATGAAACTCAAAATATGAGTTGAGTTGAGATGAAATGAAAAAATTCAACAATATATGTATAATAAGACAGGGAAGGGGAAATTGAAGCTGTAAACTTGGTAATTTTTTTTTTTTTTGGTTTCTTGTAATTTAGTAAAACCGCATACATAATTAGAGATGTAGTACGATTGTGTTCAAAAATTTCAATGTTACTAAAAAAACGCCGTTCTTCCAATTTTATATAAAAAAAAAAAACGTTCTCTCTTTCTCTCTATATATGTGTGTACATATATATGACAATAACAACACGAGTCTCGAGCGAAAGTCAATGCTCTCTACATTTGAACCTAAGTAGGTTTTGCACAAATAAAGGCATCGAGAGAGAGATATACTGATATACTCTACACATAATGTGTATGTTATATATTTTTTTCTTCAATGGATTGACAGCCCTGGGTGGGCCCTGGCTTTCTCCAGAAGTTTTCTCCAGGCATCTTTATATATATATATATATATATATATATATATATATATATATATATATATATATATATATATATATATATATATACTTCTGGTAACTGTTTTCCAATTCTAACCTTTAAAATATTTAGGACTTTTTAGACGTAATCAATCCATCTTAACGGGGGTCTACCCCGAAGTCTATTTCCCATGGGCTTTTCCAGAAATATTTTCTTGCAGCAACGATCTTCATTCGTTCTAGCCAGATACCGAGCCCATTTAAGTCTCTGTAATTTGACAAATTTTACAATATCAGGTTGTTTGTAAATTTTGTAGACGTCTAAGTTAGATCTTCTTCTCCATGATCCATTTACTTAGATCCCACCAAGAATGCAAAGTAAGATCTTTCTCTCGAAAATTCCCAAAGCTTCCTCATCACTAAAAGTCAATGGCCAAGTTAGGACAGATATATACTTTTATTGTACAGTAGAACGTCGTTTATCCGAACGTTTATTATCCGGAGCGTCAAATATCCGGACCAGTTTTTTGTTGTTGTTTTTTTGTCAACCACATGTACTCTATATGAATACGTTTTCGAGCAGTGCAATGCTCAACAGTTGTTTCGCGTGAGGCCAAAAGCGACGGAAAAACCCAAGGTCAGGGATATTTGGGTAATTTCAGTTGTTGAAGATGATGTAGAACCTTGGATGGCATGCGATGCAGAAGGCTGTGGATTTCAAATGCCAAATGATGACGAGATTGTGACTTCCGTGCAAGAAGAATCCGACCCTGTCGACAATGAAACGGAAGAAAACGAGAACAACAACGAAAGTACCAAGGGTCTATCAAATGCTGACGCATTTTCTGCGTTAGAGGCAGCTATGGAGTGGTACGAACAACAATCAGAGGGCTGTCCTACTCAACTGCTGCTGCTCAAGAGAATCAGAGACCTTGCATCCATGTCAATTATTCTCCTTTTTCCACATCTTTTGTGGATCATCTTTTATTTTGCTCATCTCCCAGCAGATGGCATCACATTATGGACACTTTCTGTGTCAACGCCTTCTCTTTTCGTTCGCTGTTCAGCGACATTCCCTCCTGTCATCACTACACGATTCAGCAGTGTTTATCCTTTCCCTTTATTTTAACATCATGTACCACGAGCACCACGGCATTTATTGCTTTTATTCTCCATTTTATCTTTTTATCTTCCAAATTCTGTGTCTACTTTCTGATTTCGCTCCGCAAAAGAAAGGACGAATTAGAGAAGAGCACAGATTTCTGTCACCTCCTCCGATGGTGCCTCATTAAATATGTTCCATACTCTGCAATTAAATTGTTTTTGCTCTCTCACCGGTAGTATGTCCTCAGCTACAGGTGAAAGCTTTCTTTAGAACGGTTCTGAGCTGTTGTTAATAATTTTGATAGCATCTCTTTTAAATTTTATGGAACTTTCAATTAATTATTCTCTTTTTTCTTATTAATTATGATGAGAAGGTAATACCGTTTTTTGGTAAGGTACCTCGTATTTTGAAGCCGTGGGCCGTGGGCAGAGACCTTGCAGCAAAAAACCGAAGGTGTACAATGGTACGGTGAAAAATAAGTAATTATTTTCAAAAATAAACGTACAATTGCGACATTTTGCACCTATTTTGCTTTTTCTTCAAGCACGTTTCCCGCATATTATGATTTTCAATATTCGTATAGTGTCCGGTTTCATATACTGCATGGATTGCATTCGGTTTTCGGTTATCCGAATAATCGCGTATCCGAACGGTGTCCGGTCCCAATTGATTCGGATAAACGACGTTCTACTGTTATTAAATTTTAACTGTAGTTGATGATCAAATAAAACTATTCTGTTAATGATCTTAAAATTGAATTAAAATATAATGGAGATAATTAAAAGATTTCTTCTGATTAATTCAAATGTATTCAAATGGTCTTTATTTCCTGGAACGATTTTTTTTTATTTGTAGATGAGATTTGGAATAATAATATTAATAATAATCTTAAATATTCTACTACTAACTTCACTCTCATTTAGCCAATTTATAATAATCCTCATGATCATTATTAAAAAGAAATATAACAATAACAAACGCACGTACATGTTTTATTTTTTTTAAAAAAAATTGCGAACTATAAATATTAAAATTACAACAAAATATTAAAAAAAAGTGTTTACAAAGAACTGAATGCGTATCTTTTGAAGTTCTTTATATAAATCGCCAAAAACAATGCATAAGTCATGAACAAAGTGGGATTAAAAATCTAAAATATTTAAGAAATTACATAAAGTTATCATTTAGTAGGTGAAAGTACAAAGTATGATAAAAGATCAATATTTTTTTCTTGTTTGCGCTCAGATTTCGGAATTATTTCTTTCAACCTCGTTTATTATCTGGTTTGTGATGTTTCCATATTTTAGAGTTTGAGACGAATGCCATTGATTGCATGTTTTGCTTCAGTATTAAAATTTCTTTTCGGAAAAAAAAAAATTTCCTTCACTAATTTAAGATTGTGATTTTGACATACTTAGTATTAAAAAAACATTTAATTATTATTAATTTATTTATTAATAATCAAACAATCCAAGATATATACATAAATATGAAACGTATGCAAGCAAAACGTTTGTTTGTTTCCTTGACAACCATCTATAGCAAAATGTCTTTTGTTTTCTGAATACGAGATTATCTCAGTTGTGTGTTACGATAACCTAGGAAGTGGGGGAAAAGGGTTTGGGTTTTTTAAGCAATCTTAAAAAAAATTTAGACTATGACTTGACTAAGTCGACAATTTTATTGACATTTTCTTTTCTTTAATGGTTTTTTAATTAAAAAATTTAATTCAAGCTTGAACTTAGTTTGCTAAAATAGGAAAAAAAGGGAAAAAGAAATTTTAATTCTGGGTGATGGGAAATATTGTTTAAAAAAGGGTGCAATGGCCTAAATTCATGTAACATCATTTTTTTTTTACCCTGATAACTGAACACTTTTTCAAAACAATCGATTCATCCCCTCATGTTCCCACTTTTGTTTTTGAGAAAAACTTTCTTTTTTAAAAAGGGAATATTTTTTCAAATTTAAATGGTAACAAAAATGATTTTAATTAAAATAAATGTGTGTATAATATAATTTTTTTTTCAGATTTTGAAAAGCTGTTTGAAGAATCTTAATACTTGTATACTTTTTACCAAGTGTCAAATTTGATATTTTATCTAAAATTTACAAGTAGTACAACAAGCACAAGTTTAATGCCAGTTTCGAATTCAATAGATAACACGTGATTGCATTTATCATGTGACCGCCATAAATTTAATCCATTACCATGCTATTCTACTGATCAGGATTAAAAAACTTGGATTGATTTTCTGCAATGTACGTAATCGACATTTTTATATTACTTGGAATAATCACTGGAAAACTTCTAAATTTTTGAGTATTAAATATTCAAAATTGGTTGAGCAATTATTCTAAAGTCTACGATTAAAGATGAAGATTTTAAGAGAAAAAAGAAGAAATGTGCAATATGCAGCAGCTGCCATCTTAACTGGCAACGATTCCCCAAACTTTTTTGCTATGTTGAATAAGTAATATTTTAAACAGTACTTATAGGGATGCGTGTATTCCAATTTTTTGTTAAATATTGGGTAGGGAGGAGGTGATAAACGTGGGGATATTTTTATGTTGTGCGAAGCAGTGTTTGAAGCAATTTATTCAACTGCTAAGCTTAAGTGAGTGTAAAGTTTCACGATATTTCCGAATCATTGAAGAACGAAAGCGCAATTTAGTAACTATAAAACAAAAAATTCAACGTTAAAGAACGTTTATTATACTCAAAAATTGCTGTGATTTGATAAACAATCGTACGTTAATAATCCTGATTTTTTTTTTTATTTATTTTATAAAACATTGTGTATTTCATGTAATTCATTAAAACCTGTAAGTACCTTTTTGCTAATTTGGTACCAAAAGGATCAGTTAAAAATTGTCATTTTCATTTTATTGATCGCCAAACTGTCGATTACGAGATACTAATAGCTTGTGAGGACATTTTCCGTAGATCGCATTAACGCTCATGTTCGCCTTGTATAGAGATTGATCCTGAAGTGCTCTCTACTTGTGTTATGGAGCATTTTGATTTTCAAAGAAGACAATGCTGCATTGGAATTGGTACGGATTAATTTTCAAATTGATTTATCTGTAAAATCGTTTCTTCAAACTCTGAAAATCTTTGGTCTCTTGTTCCAGAAAATATCCAATTTTGGTCCCAGTTTGTCTCAAAATAAAGGAAATGTTCAGCTCTGTATATCTGTGTGAGATTTCTTTTTTGTAATATGAAATTTATTAAAAATAAGTACTGAAACAAATACATTGATGGATACTTGGAGAATTGTATTCGAATGACAGCAACTAGCTACTCTCTCCCTTGTTGATGACAAAAGATCCCAAAAAACACCCTTTTTTATTAAAGTTAACAAGTCTTATAAAAATTTTTGTTATCACATGTATGTTACTTATTACTTACTACACTTCAGTTTTTTCTTATGTACAATTAAGTTTCAGTTTGTTATATGATGATTAATTAAACTTGATTTCATATTTACTAAAAATTTAAGTTTATTGGTAATAAACAAATATAAGGTATTTTTAAAAAAATTGGTAGTTCTTTTGGTTGGTAGCATGCAGTAAGATTTTTAGAAATGGTATGGTATTTCAAAAGCTTCTTGAGTTTGGCATCCCTGGTATAAAACATACTATCGATGAATACCGTACTAAATAAGGACCGCCAGTACTTATGTAAATTTGTGGATAATTCCTTTTATTGTAAGTGAAGAACGGTAAAATCCTAGCTGGGCCCACTGCTGTTTTTGGCACCATTTTTTTTCGCCAAATGGCGCCAAAAATCCGTGTTTCAAAAAATGACGTCATGGACGAAAACAAAAGAAAATCGGGGGGCTGACGGTCTTAATCGCCAAAATTTTTGGTGCCAAAAATTTAGTCGCCAAGCAGTGTGCCCAGCTAGGATCCAACCGTGAAGAACCTTTAAAACATAGATCAAATATGATTTTACAAGCTCCATCTTTTTGTTTTCTGTTCTTTTCAAGAGTAAAGCACTTCACTTTTAAACCTGTCACAACAACGTCAGATTCACTGATAATGCGGAGAATTTTTGAGAATTTTTAAAAAATTATCTAACACTTCGCTAGGTGAACTCCGAACCTCTCATACCGACATCTTTCTTCTACTTCAAACAATGAGCAATAGATAGTTTATCTTTTCCCTTTCTCTTTCTAGATATGTCTTTCGTAAAATGACGTAGCAGTGTTGCCAAAAAATCAAACATTTGAAATTATACGTGGATTTTAAGAGAAAAATAAAGGATAAAGTTACCTAATCTCAAAATCAAAAATTTAACCCGTTTTTTCCAATTTATCACCTTGAATGATCTTGTAACAGATAGTGCTCTATAAAAGTTCGAAAATAGGGAGTAAATCCCAATGGCATCGTAATTAAATTTCTGTCATTTATAAAATAGAAATTGTAATTATGATTGATAATAAATAGGTATTAAGAAGAACAATTTCATCATATTTATTTATCTAGTTAAGCAACGAATAAAATTAAATTTAAATTTATTTATTTTTTTTATTTTTATTTTAAAAACGCCCCGGGTATAACGCGCATTTTTAAAAACGAAATAAAAAAAATTTTTTAAGTAAATTTCCTACTTAGACCAAAGAAAAATTTATTTTAGCTATTTTTTATTAAATAGTTACAATTAATATAAATTTGTATATACATATGTCAGAATCGCAACAATCAGCGATAATTAATTTTTATTAATTATCATTAAAGTATCGTTTGTCATCCAAAACAATGGTGTATATAAAATTTCAGCTCAAATGAGCGCTTCAAAATGTGAGAAAAAAACCTTTTCTAGTTTTGACAGAAGTCCCAAAAAAAGATGAACGTGGCTTTTTTGTAATTTTTGAATAATTAGTTTTAATCAATTTTTTATTAATTTGAATTAAATTACTGTATTGTCATCCAAAATGATCGTGTATATAAAATTTCAGCTCAGAGAGTTGAGCGCTTTAAAATGTATTTTATTAACAATTGAAAATTTCCCCAAAATAATAAAAAGTAAAAATATAAGAAAGTGGCTAATTTGGGGGAAGAAAAATAAGATCAAATTTGGGTGGTGTTACTAACACCTCCTAGATACTTCCTGGTATCTCAGAGGTGTTAGTTTTACTCCGGGATATAAGAATAATAACTTTAAAAATAAAGAAAAAATGAATATAAAAAGTAGATTTTTGCATATTGCTAGAGCTTTCAATGTGGTATAAAATAAAAAGGTCCGCATTTTCGTCTTCCATTGTATTCTTAGGCATATCGTCGCATTTGGCCTTCTTTTGTAAATTTTTTTCCCTCCATCTTCTAACATCCACATAACTTCTAACATCCTTTTTCTTGTGCCTTAGAATTTTAGTTCTAGAAGTCAAAAGCTTCATATAATACTTCGCATAAATTTCAAAAAAGCATTGCAAATAAGCCTATCGCAGGCCCAGTAGAGCGTATCGCACTTCCACACCACAGGTTCGGGGTTCTATCCTCGGGTCGACTCAGGTCGACTCAGCCTTTCATCCCTACCGTAGTGGGTCTGTAAATGAGGACCAAGCTTGCTTGGGGACTAAACACTGGGGGCTTCGCTTCGAAGCTGACCACCTGATCGGGGCATCTGCTCATGCACCTCAGCGCCCAACGGTCACGTATACTGAGAGGGGCACAGTAGGCCGTCATGGGTTGTTGCACCACTGAGCTTACGTGCATTTCAAGTTTCTTCTTAAAAAAAAATGGTGCGTGTTATACGGTGAATATACCTAAAATAGCCTCGAATTCTAATAAAAATAGCTTAAAATGCGTTCTGAAGAACTTTATCTTAAAAATGAAGAAAAGTTTGAAGATTTTTTTTCCAAGCAAGAGTTTTATTTAAATTAAATTTGAACAAATCGCATGAAACATTAAAATACACATGGAAAAAAAAGATTACAACTATGATTTAAAGAGTTTTTCAAACCTAATGCATTTTCAATTGATAATTTTTTTATAACTGATATTATTTCAATAGTTATGATAATATATATATTAAATAGGTTTCACCTATTGATAAATTATTGTTTTACTCTATTCATATATCAAAAATAAATAAATAAATATTACAAACAAAACTTTTTTAAGTTCTCGATGTTCCTTTTTTCTCACCTTGGTGTTAAACATACATTTAATATTTTTGAACATACCTTAATAAAATTTAAAGATTATTATATTAAATATTCTTGGGATTGCCTTAGAATTAAAAGATTTTGATACAGAAGTGAAATGAATTTCCTTTACGTTGTGTGTGTTTTGAAAATTTTATTTATAATTATAACTTTTAGAAAAAGGCCAAATTATCTTAAGATTCACCAAAAAACTTAACAATATTAGGTTTTACTAATATCGTTTTGCAAGAAAATAATCGATAATGGGCCAAAAAAAAAAACCTCCATCAAACTTGGTATGCCCTTATACTTTATTTCAACTAGTTCGAAGTTTAATTTAAATAAATTTGTAAAATAACTAGTTATATATTGAAATTTTTAATCTAATTAGGGGAAAAAAATCACAAAAAGTGTTCTAATTAAATTTATAGCTTTTATTGTTGCATCCTTACAAACAGATTCTAGAATATAAATTAATACCCAAATTTTGAAAAAAGAAACCAAACTGAGTGATTATGTGTTAACAAAAAATTTTTTTTAAAAACAAGATCTCCCTTTTTATTAAAACCTTTTTCGAATAAAAAAAAATGTCTTTGGCTTGGGATCCTATTCTTTCAAATTAGACAACGACAGCTTTCCTTTATTCGTATGATTCAGTTTATTTTAACACTAAACAGAATAACCAGACGAAGTTTTATTCTAATAAAATATTCAATCAAAAAAGACCAAACGTTGTTTTTTTTTAATGCAACAAATGGAATTTTGTTTGTTGTTTATCAATAATGTTTTGTTCTCTTAGCAAGATTAACACATCTAGAAAATGATTTTTTTAAAACTTGAACTTTAACATTTAACTTATATATTTCGTATATTTCTGTTTAAAAGAATATTATTTATCTTTAAAGTGGTTATAAAACAAGGGATAAGCCTTTGTTTATATAAAACAAAGATTAGTCATTTGGGGGACACGCTGATCACAGTTAAGATTAAAAAGACCTTTAAATGGCCATAAACAGAAACAAACTTGTTTATTCAATAAAGAATTTTATTAAAATGTTATGGAAATGCGCGCGATGGATTAAATTTGATCTTTATGCTAAACTCTCATTCGGAAGTATAATTTACACGCTAATTAAGTTGCCGCACAAGTTCTGGCGCAATGGAATGGCATGCCTTGAAAAAAATGGAAGGACAAGGGCATTTTTTTATTGCCTCCGAACTTAGGCTGTTTTAAAATATCTTTTAAACATGACGATGAAAATAAATACCATAGGTCAATCGAATTTAAAAGTTATAACAATGGATACTTCTTGGGTATATTTAAATAATTTTTTTAAAAAAAATATAGTTGTATAATTACTTTATTGGCATAATATAACTACATTATACTAAGAAAATAAATTACAAAACTGGAATTCTCGTTGATTTTCGATGTCAGTTCAATCGGAACATTGAGAAATGCATTTTATTTATTGTGTTATTGTAAAATTTTCTAACAATGTAGATCCTTGTAGTCCTTTAAATAAACGAAACCATTAATTATTTTTAAATCTTTAAATATAGCTACAAATAAATCTTGACTTTAAAAGAATCGAAGTGATCTAAGTAGTATTTTAATCAGCATATAGTTTCAAATAACATGCAATAAATAATCTAAATTAGAGGATTTCATTTTCAACTTTAATTTTACAAATTATTCTTACACTAGAGAACTTTTTCAAAATATTTTGTGAACTATTTTCTAACTATAGAAATTGCGAAAAAGATCATGAATAATTTTTTTAAAGTATAGAGAATAATTTTTAGTAACAAATTGGTTGAATTTTGAATTAATGTCATTCTAGAATTACACTAGGCAACTGGAGATAGATCTCGAAATTTTTAAGAACGATCAAATTATTAGAATGATGCACTTTACTTTCCTAGTGGCATCACGTAAGGATTTGAAGACTCGGTCAAATTTAATGCAAAATAATCCTTGTTTTCTAGCTCTATAACCTTTTGTAAAATTTGGACTTGAACCTATGAATCGATTCGAAAATGATCGAGCCTTGAAGCTCACGTCCTTCACAACGGGCATATTTTAATCGAGATATTAGTATGTTTCAAGGATATAGCTATTTTTAAATGGCATACTAATCAGTTCAGATGTATTTGAATCCAATTTTTAGGAAAATACAAGACTATGAACTAAAATGAAAAATCGTCTGTAAAAATCCTCAAATTTTGTGTGTAAGAGTGTTTTTATAAAATCAAAGAATATGAAAGATACATTATTAAATACACACTACATATATTAGTAAGGTATGGAAAGTGATATTCACAAAAATACATCGTATTTTTTAAATGGAAGAAAATAAAAACAACCACTAGCTATATGTAGATTAAAAAATTCTAAACGGAACACACATGACCTTAATTTCCGGTTGTTCTACTTAATTATGTTTTTCCTTTTATTTTTTTATATCATTAATATTAGTTGAAGTCAATCGGAATGTATTTTTAACATTTGTTTGGAAATTTTAAAATGTTTGTAATATAACTAGAGAAAACTCTATGGGGAAAAAATTCAATTTTTTTTCAATTGTTTCTCTCAAGGCAATTCTACTAAATACGTTCATGGATAGTAAATAGATCCAGACAATCAATAACAGTAAAAAATGAACAGTAGAAATGAATGAGCTTTTATTACCATAAAAGTAGGAGAAGTATTGGACTTTTGACCGTGAAAGAATTTCGCTATTTTGTGAAATTCCAAAATGAGAGAGAGAGAGAGAACATATCGCTTCCAACTTTATTCATCCATATAAAAATTTACGATTTCTGTGTGATATTTTAACATGATCGTTAAAAAAAGTTCCGATGGGAAAAAATAAAGCAATATTTTTCTTATATAGATTGCTATTTACTTCATAAAATTTTAAAGAATTCACAAGATTTAAAACTTAATTTTTCTTAGCATGACTAGTTTCAAATTTCATACATGATTTTATCTCGTTTTCTATTTATTATTATTTTTTTATTTTATTATATTTCATCTAAGTCGAAACGTTGGAAGGAGAGATTGGAATATGGTCTAAACGTTAATTATTGCTAATTATTCTTTTTATTGTTTGATTTTCTGAGGCCATAAAACAAATTAAAATTTTCGATCAAGCTCTCAGACCGTATTATCTATGTCAATACCTAATAAGTATCGATAATTTAAAGCTCTTCAAAACACGTTGTAATTAGAAAAAGAAATTAAAGTCTTACATTTGAGGGAAGTACTTTTTTTTTTGTAATTCAAAGCAAATATAACTTGATGTCAGTTTTCTATTATTGTTTTTTCTGGTCGCAGTTAATGACATAAATGATTAAATATCATTTTAAAGTGATTTAAATGTAAAATGTTTAATCATATGAAATCAAAATGCGGAAAATGGAGTAGCCATTATTATTCATTGATTGTTAATATCATACTACGGAACAACATGAAGGCTACTGGCGATAGACCTCTTATTTTGAACCTTAGTCAAGTCACAAAAACGACACCTGAGACAGGGACGTCTTAAAGCAGGGGCTAACTGGGCCTGGGCCCAGGGCCTTGCCCTCAATGGGGGCATCGTTTTGTTCTCGACCCTGTCTTAATAAGATCATGATCCGGATAATTTTAATTACCAAATATTATTCCCGTACATATTCTCCGAAAAACAGGGAATTTTAAACTGCATATCAACTGGAAAATGCGGTAAAACTGTATTATGTATTATGTGATGACAGTTGTCCGTGTCTAGGGGTTTAGACTTAGTAAACAATCATTCAACTCATTTAATCTAAGTGCTGTCATCGCTCGAGCTGGTTTATGCCTAGGGTTTCAGATTGTGAGTCGGGCACATTTTTCAATTCCTACCATTAGCTCACACTCTCTATATATTTATTTGTTTGTTTATTTATTTATTTATCTTGGTGTAATTTTCAATCGTTAATAAAATACATTTTAAAGCGCTCAACTGAGCTGAAATTTTATGTACAGGTTCATTTTGGATGACAATAAAATAATTTAATTATAATTAATAAAAATGAATTTATTAAAACTAATTATTTAAAGAATTACAAATGCACACAGCCACGTTGGCATCATTTTTGGCGACTTGGTGACCATTTTGGCGACATGTGTCAAAACTTGTGAAAAGGATTTTTTCTCACGTTTTAAAGCATTCAGTTGAATTGAAATTTTATATACATGATTGCTTTGGATGACAATACGATACTTTAATGATAATGAATAGAAATTAATTACCACTTAATGTTGTGATTCTGTCCTATGTATATACATATTTATATTAATTGTAACTATTTAATGAAGAGTAGCTAAAATAAAATTTCTCTTTTTTGATCTAAGTAGGAATTGACTTAAATTTTTTTCTTTATATTACTTGTTTTGTTTCAAATTACCGTTTGAGCGAGAACAATATATATACTATCTATTTTTAAAGATCTTAGATAGGGCCTACTTTTTCATAGGGGCCCAGGGCCTCAAAAGATATTCTCTGGGCTCAGAGCCTCAAAGAGCCTTAAGACGTCCCTGACCTGAGATGACACCAATTCTCCAAATTTCCACACTAAGCCAATTTGCGATTTTGAGCCTCATCAGATTAAACGTTTATCGGTTCCTCTCAGAGCAATTTTTAGTAGTTGAGACATAATAGTAAAAAGAGATGAAGAACTACTTGTTTTAGGACTCGAACTCACTTTTCGACAAAAACAAAAATGGATACGTTTTCGTAACCTACTCATTTGGCTACCACGGTCGCTTAATCGGTCAGTAACGAATCTGGGAATCTTATCGGTTCACACGTGGAGTTCTAAAGTTTGGGTAGAGTTGTAAACAAAGAATGCTCAGCTCAGCTTTTGTTTTCATCTTTCTGTGGTTCAGAATAAAGAAACATGTCAATAGGAAAACAATTTTTTTTTAATTTTTACTCATTAATCTATTTAAAAACAAATATAGACGCTAAACACTAAAAATATGTATAACACTAAAATAGAATTTTGTAATTATTCAAAATTCTGGAGATGAGCTAGAGAAACTATATTCATCTGTTTATTTCTGTTTTATGATAAATGAATCTTTCTTCCATCAGTGATATTTTGTTATTCGCAGATTACTACTTCGGTAAGTTTTTTGATTAGTGAATCGTTAAACATTTTTTTTTCAGTGTTACGTTTTTCAAGAAAAATCGTTTAACATTCAATATATGCTCATTTAAGTCTCTTAAAAATGTTTTTTAGTTATCAAGAGTCTATTATTTTACCTACCTAAAAATTGTCATACCTTACTGTTTTTCAAATAGAAGTAATACTCTATGAGTCAAGGTCCGTACGGAGATTTATTTCTGCATGTTGATGCCCCAGTTCAGTCAATAGATAAGGCTTCTATACAGTGGCGCACACAAGGGAGGGGTCCTGGGGTCCGGACCCCCCCAAAGCCCTTGATTTTTTTCCAGACTGATTATATTTCTAAGAATATAGTACGTAAAATTTAATTAAATATTTGTTATTAATGATTAATTTTATTAATTAATGCTAACTATTTATTCAATAATTAGTTTTTTACTGGTTTTTTCCCCGAAAATCAACAAAATCGAAAGGAGCAGGATACAAGACTGGTGAACTTTTGACCCCGGACCCCCCCTTGAAAAATTTCTGTGTGCTCTACTGCTTGTATATTATTATTACACTAATGCTATATACTTTTATATAATAAACAATAGTATGTAACTAATACATAATATTAACTTTAGTAAAACTTTAAATATATATACAAGTATGTCCTTTTTTAAACAATAATCTCTTCGGTGGCGAAAACTATTCTTTGCAAAACTTTGTATAGATCTTTTTAATATTTTTTTCGTTATTTAATGTGAATAAATTCAAATATTTTGAATAACAGTATTAGAATAAAAAGGTTTTCCAACGCATTGCAAAAGCACAATTAGTGAACTGATAAATAATTTCAACACACAAAATACATTTGGGCACAAAAATCGCGCTCAGAAAATATACACATAGATGAGAGTTGGATATTATGGCATACCGAGGTTTGGCTCTGTTCGTAGCTGCTAATGCGTGGGAAAACCTGGAAGTACTGAAGAAAGACTCTCATGATGCATTGTAGTGAGAGTTGACCTCTTGTTGTTGCCATACCATTCGCTATAAAACAAAGTGTGTTTCGTGATTTTCAAAAATTTTGCTGGTAAAATTTCAAACCTTTTAACCTATTAATACGCTTGTGACTTAAACATAAAAGTTAAGCATGATGTACACTAAAAAATTGTACTTTGTAATATTGTGGTATTTTTTTTAACTGACAATGTTTTGTCCTTCAGTTTAAAGCAGTGATTCCCAAAGTGGTCTGTATAGACCCCCAGGAATCTATGACGACCTGCAAGGGGTCCACATCAGCAACAAAATAATTTGGGGGTCTATGTGGTGTAAATAGGGGTGTGGTGGTTCGCATTAAACCAGATAGTGACTTTAATTTTAAAAGAAAATTTAATCAAGTGGAAACCAGATTTTACCTATTTAACATATTTCCTAAATTTAATGAATTTAATTTGTAATTACAAGTTGGCATCATAAGTTTTATTAAAACAAAGACCATCATCCCGAATTATGGAATACTTTGAAAAAGCTTTTAATTGCTTTTCTAATGAGAAGGAATTTCAGCGTGGTTGCCAATCTCAAAAAGACTAGACACTATTAACCAAGGAGATTTAGAGTTAAATCTGACAAGATTGATGCCAAATGTTGACAATTTGTTTCTAAAGTACCAAATTCATCCCTCCTATTAAAAACATTTGTTTGCTGCTCAGTTATTTTATGTATTGATTAAATTTTTATTTAATTAATTAATTAAATTTTTATTTAATTGATTAGCATGTGTGTGTGTTTTAAGTTTTAAACACTATACTCCACTACAATTAGAAATTTAAATCTTTTAAATTTGTTCTGTGCCAGCTGTCAAAAAGTCATTTAAGTTGATATATTTGCAAAAATTTAACTTTAGGTAAGCAGGGGTCTACCCCTAAAACCAAAAAACACGGCAAGGGGTCTATGAGACAAAAATGTTTGGGAACCTCTGGTTTAAAGGTTCATTTTCCAAAATAGCGAGTCGGAATTATGGAATACTATATAATCTATATTATCAGACACATTCCATTCTGATGTATCATTTGTAATAGACTTAAGGCCCTCAACTAAAGAATCAGAAAACAAAGACGTTGAATATATCTTCTGTAATGGAAAGTTCTCCGAAGATCAAAGGGGGAAAATTTAGATTCAATGCTTCGACTGTTTTCTGTGAGCTCACCTTGACTGTATTGGACAGTGACTTCAGTAAATAGACTCGAAACAGAAGTTACTTTCACGTATATTCTTAAAAATAAGGCTTATAATAAAAACTACATTTATGAAATCTTAATTAGTTTTCCGATGGTTAAAACCACCTATATTCCATATTACCCAACTATTCCATAATACTTCCATTTATCCTTTTCTTTAAAAATAGTTTTTATTTCAACCAAATTAATATTATTTTCTTGACAAGGGATAATTCCTTACAATTGTTTATAGTATATATCTAATGATTTTGGAGATTTTTATCATAAACCAGTAAAGTTATTTTTAGAAATTTATATATATATATAATATTCCATATTGCCCAACTCTCATACATAAATCTACGTATAAGTTTTTACTGTAAAATCTGGCTTATAACACGTGCTTTTAACCCCAAAAAATAAGATCGAAATTTATGGGGGAGCGTTATATAGGGGTATAAAAATGAGAGCTTTAAAAATAGAAGAAGAAAAATTCGAACTTCTATATATATCAAAATACTATTTATTTAAAAGAAATAGACGTTCCTTATACACTTAAGGGGTTGTAGTCCTAATAGTATACTATTTTTTCCTAAAGCTTGGAATAATACTTCGAATAAATGACTTCAAAACACATAAGAGTATTGCAAACGTATATTTCGGGTTTCTTCGTTAAAAAAGGGGTGCACGTTTTATACGGATTTTAAGGTAAGTATAATTTATATGTATACAAATACGTATCGGTATTCTTACCTTTTTCCAGTATATGTCTTTTAAGATGAAAAAAAATATATATTTCTATAATACTACACTTTTTTCACCGCTTATTCTCATATATGTAAATTTTATTATCAAATGGAAGATATTTTATTTCGTTTTTAGTTACGGAATTATAATGCTAAACTTATGCTAAATTGTTTTGGAAAATAATACTATAAGTCGGCCATTTTAATATAGTTTACGACAGCTACGAAAAAGTAATAAAAAAAATTTGTGTGTGTTATTTACAATAAAGTTTTACTTTTTGTTTGCTAAAGTGATATTTTTAAATTAAATAACAGAACACACAAATATGAAATAAACAAAATCAATTTAGAATTTTGAGGAAACAGTGGCATAATGATGAATTATTGTGAGACGTTAAAGGCAAAGGTTCATCAATAAAATGGCTTATCTAAACGAGATGTGTTACTATCACAAGAATTTTCTTCTTGCCAAAAAGAAAAGGTAAAATATATTATTTATTATTCGATGAAATTTTGGCACTATCAAGGATGAATAGAAAATTATACCCTTCATTTAATTGAACTTGTCAGAAGAAAATAAATGAAATGTGATTTATAAATGAATTCAGATTTTGAAATAGTTTCTCGAGGAAGACGATGTTTCCATTCTAAGCACAAGAATTGCAATTCGTTTCAAACGTTAGAATCAAGATTATACTTATCTCCAAGGTTGATAAACGATATACTTATAAACAACGTTATTTTTCAATTAAAAATTCAGGGAATTTTAATAGTTTAAAAAAGGTTTACAACCTTTGAAGTTTACTCTAATGAATAAGAATTTTTTCCTATAATTATAAGAAATTATCGGTTGGAAAACGCTCTTTATTTGTAAGATTGAATTCAAATTTATTCAACGTTATTACGTGTTATAATTCTCTTTTCTCTTCTTATCGACTTTAATGTCATAACTCGATTCGTTGTTACATGTAAATATGGAATTTATTTGTATTGATGTATTGTAAAAAATTTTTTTTAAAACTTTACTGAGTTCATTGGTCAAAATTTTTTTTATATATAATGTTACATTAGTATCATATATATAATGTTACATTAGTATCATACAAACAAAATGATAAAAAAATGTTTATAAAATAAAAGCAATGAAAATTGATATCTGAAACATACCATTCATTTTACGTATATTAAATTTTAAAATTGTTTTGAACAGGGAAACTTAAAAATTTTTTAAGACTTTGTGTACTTAAAATACGTGGAACTAGTGAAAATTATTGAATGATATATATATATATATATATATATATAGCAGAGGAAAGCATATATATATATATATATATATATATATAACAGTAAAAGGCCTTTTTCAAGCATCATAATTACCCAACTATTTATAAGCATTATTGTAAGTGAAAAAAAGTACTACAGAAGAAGGGTTTCCAAAGGTTTTAATGACATAAACTTGTTTATATATATTAAGCAAACAGAGCGGTTTGTTCACCTATTGAGTAAATAAATTCTCTTTTTATAGGGGGTGGGGAGATACTGCATAAACATTTTCAACAACACAGTTGTAAGGGACGGATAATTTTTGTGATTGTGTGATCTTGCAGTTACACCGTAATTTGCGACAACCTTTTTATGGAAGTGAGAAAATTAGAGAAAATGTTTCTATTATACGAGCTACTAAGCCTATTATGTTATAGCAGAATTTTAATTATTTTAAGGTATCCGACTAGCTGTTCGGAACTTGGTAAAAGCGTATATATATAAATGGATAATATTTGTATTTAGTGTCACTTAGATTAGAAATGTATATAAATTGTTTTAAGAATATTATTACAAAAATTATTTAAGTACACTATTTTGACAAAAAATGAACATAGAATGACCCATTTTCAAAATATTCTCCTTTTGTGAAAATGCTTCGCCGTAGTAATATTTGCCTCGTATATAGCTCAGACCCTCTGTACAGAGGCTCAACTAGAATTTTGAAATATGTAACTTAGAAGCTTGGTGGCTTTATCCATATTTATCAAATGAGTGAGAAATTTTAAGAAAAAAAATGCCAATAATTATTTCCAATTGGTTGTAACTTTGAAAATAATGTGAATTTTTCAAACAAAAATAGTTCAGACTCTCTGAGAAGTCTTACTCTTTATATAAGCACACACACACACACACAAAATATTATTATTTTAGAAGCATTTTTATAAAAGGAGAACATTTTGAAAAGTTATTCTAAGTTAACTTTTTGCCAAAAATATTGCATTTAAATAAATTTTTTGTCAAAATATCCTTAAAACAATAATTTATACATATGGTTCTAATCTAAGTGACACTAAATATCATGACAATTATCCATTTATGCGCTTTTAAAATCACACCGAACGTAGTCGGAAATATTTACATTGTATTTAATTCAGTGTGCTATATTTAGTCAATTTAATTATTTACGAACAGTGTACAAAAAATATCACGTTTTAATGCTACATTCCTATAAATTATGAATGGCCCTTTTTCATCGTACCAAGTTACACAGCAGAAATCTCAATTTTAGGGGAAAACTTCTCGTATTTTTCATTTTGACATACATTACAAATATAAAAGTATCACCCTTTCGCTAATATTCAAAAATTTCTATAATTTTAATAATAAAGGATTTACAGTAGCAGTTTTGTACCAGAATTTCCTCTCCGGATTATCAAGACTTAATTCCTTTCGTGATTTCGCTGTTGCTGGTATCGCGCTTTTTTTCTTATAAATAATTATATTTGGTTCTGTTGCATTTACTAATGCATTGAATTAATGAACCTATACCACGAATTTATTTAGTTGAGGATCAGTCATTGTACGAAAAATGCTCAGTATTAAAATTTTCTTAAGGAAAGAAAAGATTAATTGAAAGAATTTAACTTTCCCTTTATCGGATGAAATTTCATGACAATAGTGTTTTAATGTCGCTAAATAATGCCATAATAGGAATTATTACGAGAATATTAAAATAGACGAATTAAAATGCAAAAGAATTTAACAAAATTATATGGTCTATATAAAAAAATCAGCTAATAAAATAACCTTATTTTGAAAATCGAAATAAGAACATTGATCTTCAGGTCTCAATTAAAAGTGCTTGATATTTTTGTCCAATTTTAGGAAACGAAATTCCTCTTTTCATGAAGAGATCTCAGCATCATTCTTGCACTTGTACTCCATCATAATAAACATGGTTCTATATTTTTTTCACATTTGATAACTAAATATAGGCTGTTCAACAAACAAACCGAAGAGCTATTAAGAATATAAAAGAAGGCTTACAGACTCTGTATCAGATGTGCTTACAAAGCTACTATAAATTCTACTTATTCATAAAAAAGCTTCTGATCTTGCTGGATAAGATAAGCTGTTAAGCACCTCTCAATATGACTGACTATGTGATATTACAACTTAAACTTTTGCATAAGCACACTTTCAAGACTTAATGGAATTTGACGATGTGAAGAAGGAAAACACTTTTAACCATAAAAGGTAAAGAGAAAAGAAACATTATTAAGAAGACATGTATTTAAAAACTGAGTTAACAGTGAAAGTAATAATAATTTTAAACAATAACTACCAGTTTTAAAGGATTTAGGTATGAAATTCTGACAAGGATACAAATAAGCAAAATTTATCTATTAATCCTTCCCTAGAATAGTGATAGATAAAGTAATATTTAATACATTTTTTTACGTTATCCTAATAAAAAAAACTACTCTATTTTTTTTCTTTACAAAGCTAAGCACTCACATATATTTTATACTTTGAGTCTCTCTCAAATAATTGCTTTAATCGTTATATTTATTTGAATTTTATTTTTCTGCTTTAAAGGCTTCTCGTGTGCGCGCCAAATGCCTGGAGCTCTCTTACATTAAATTGAACTAGCTATCAAAGTTCTTCAATACGTGTAAAAGTTAGAGAGGCAGATTATATTAACGTTGCTGGGGTCATCGTCGAGTTTTAAATAATCAGAGACTTCATCTCGCCCGAGATCAAGTCTCTGATTGGATAGACGCTTAACTCTCGACGCTGACAGCCTTGGTGTGAATGCAGCTTAAGGTAACAGCTCTTTAAACGTTTTCATCACGTAACAGAAATTTTAAGTTAAAAAGCCCACGTTGTGCTATGGTCAATTGCTACTTTACTTCGACATAATACAATGTGTAAATCCTGAAAGCTGTACAAATTAAACTTCGTATTGAGATTGAGTAGATGATTTTACTGGTTAGAAGTGCCATATTGACAAAATTTCGCCAAATAAATTTTTTAAAAAGACGTAATCTATGATCTAAGCAAAACTTTGTAAATACAAAAAGGGAAGAAAGAGAGTGGATGATCAGGAGAAGGATCGGGTGGGGGGGGGTGAGGGGAGAGAAGGATCGCTAAGGCTCTCTTCACACCAAACGACTCCGATTCATTCACCATCGAACTTGTCTGATCGACCAGGATTCGGCTTCGTAATTTCCCGCACAAATAACACAAGATTCGCTTCCTGCCTTCACACCAACCGAAACCGGTTCAATCCGCCGTCATTCTCATTCACGCGTGATTCGGCAGGTCAGATTTGCTTCACTCATTCACCAACAGCTGGGAGCTATTTCTTAAAGAAAAAGTGAATTCAAACAAATAGAGTGTTGATTTTTATTGTTTTTTTACGCTATTAGTGATTATATCACATAAAGTTTCTAATAAAGAAATTGATTTTAGATGTTTAAAGATAATGATTTTCTTGTTAGAGTTAGCATATGAGTTTGTTTTTATGTCAATAGATGGCACTTATATTTTTGGTATTCATAGTATTCTTTTTCATTATGTAAACTAATTCTAGTTCTTGTCGCCGAGTGTGTTGGCTGTATTTTATTCCTACTAATCTTGCGCAAATAATAAAATTAATTTTGTATGTATTATTTTATTCAATTTTAGAAATCTGAAAACTTTATTCTTTACTTAATAATACGTTAAAGCAAAATGTGTTTTTTTGGGAGGGGGAATATTCTGAAGGATGTTTGAAATAGCTTCAGAGATCAATTTGATAAGAATTTATTTAATTTTGGGAGTGAAAAAAATTAAATATTTATAAGAATGCTAAAATAAAAAACACCAATATTGCCGAAAATTTTAATTTTTAAAAAAGATTCCATTTTATTACTACATAGATCTCAAATTTTGTTATATGAAACAAACAAAATGTAAATTGCATGTAAAATTTTTAATTCATTATTGTATTAGGAAAACCATTTTAAATACATAATTAAAATAGTTGTTATATGCTACCAAAGCTGTAGTATATATAACAACATTTGAAAATGCCTTTAAAAACATTAGATATATTATTTGTGTTGCATTGTAATATACTATAACACATATTTATATATATATTATTTGTTACTACTTTTCAGTCTATAATTACACTTGATACTAACAGGCAAAATATAAAAGAATAAATAAATAAAACCGTTCTTATGTTTTTGTTTTATGTATTTCAATTTGAAAATAAATGAATTAGGATACAGTTGTGAAATTAACAGCTTGAAACATTAATCGTCTAAAAAACATTAAAAACAGCATCCATGTTCGGCAGCAACTGATGGAAGAATGATTGACCCGTGGTGGTGTGAAGGCAAATCTCTGTCTGTCCAGAATCGCTGTGAATTGAAAGATCAAGCAAACTCGGATCGTTTGATGTGAAGAGAGCATAAGGCATCCTGAGGATGCATCATTAATTTTTATCAAACTCAGTTAACCTCATGGTAATCTTGGGGATGTAAATTTCACAGTGAAGATAAGCTGCTGAGGAATATTTTATTCTATGAATAAATTTCCTTTTTTTTAAAATTTATAATTCCATGCTCTACTTGAGTTGTTAATTACTATTTTTTCACGTATGGAACGTTACTGAAAAGTCTTTTTCCTTTTTTTAATTCATTACAAAACATATTTTTAGGGGAGGTTTTAGAGGATATATCAAACGTTTTACCCTTGTAAGAATATTAGGAATCGGCTTTGTGTGCCTTAGTGTAAACATCTCGGGCCTATATTACAAAAAAATTAAACGTTTATCATTATAGTCTCAATAGAGGCTTTTTAAATGAAAATAATGATTTTAAAGCGCCAAAAGAATAACGTAATTCTAAAATAAGAATAACATCACTCATGGAAAAATTACAGTGCATATATTAGACATACATACATGCACTGTTTCATCAAACTTTTTGTATAAAACTGTTTCTCAATATTTAGTAGCAAATAAGACAAATTTTATAAAAACAGCAATAGCGTCAAACACATATATTGAAACAGTAATGTATATTCCGTTTCATTTTCAACTTTTGATAATTTATGGAATATTTTAATACCATTTTTCCTTCGGAAAAAAATTCACATTTTCAGAATGAGTGTTTATGTACTTAAATTTTTATTTTATTAACATTTTTAACGCAATATTTTTTATTGATCATTGTATGATGATTTTTATTTTATTAACATTTTTTAACGCAATATTTTTTATTGATCATTGTATGATGATAAGTTGCCTAAATTTTGAATTTCCCACACCAGATCAATTAACAAACTTTTGCTTGTGCTGCCATCTAGGGACTTACAGAAACACTATATGCTTCTACAAATTTTGGTTACAAAATTCGTTGATCAAGCTCATCAAAACCATGAGACAGTGGCGTAACGTACAACCCCCGCGACTCTCGCATCGCAGGGGGTGGGGGAAGGATTCTAGGAGGCACAAAGCCTGACTGATACTAACTACGCAATCCTTTGTAAGATTCGGCTTGAGATCCAAAACTTGAATTTGCAGTGGGGCCTTAATGTCCTATGTTACGCCACTGTCGAGAGATATCTTTTATATTCTAAATTATAAAAGCGGAAATTAATTTTTAAATATTACAATTTTTACTCAAATTATTTTCCTTCGTCAATTAAAAATATTGTAATTATAGTTTGATTCAATAAATTTTTAGAAAATTTTTTTTAATAGTATTCATTCTCGCTTGAAAATAAATACTTTTTTAAAAATCTCCCAGAGGATTTTAAATTGTTTTAAAACTGCAAGTATGAAAATATCTTATCGAAAATCTGTGTGTGAATAATTTTAATGCAAAATGTAGCAGTATTTAACAGTTATAAATATAAACAAAAATCAGTCGAAGGACAGCATTTTAATTGCTGTATTAATTATAATAAAAAAGATACTAATATGGTTCCCTTGAGAGTAATTTAAAATGTTATGTTCAAAAACTTTCCATAATCAAACAAGAAGCTTAGGTAGTTTTTTTTATTTTTCCCAAAGCGAACAGAAGTTTTTCCTCTGATCAGTGACGCACACAAGGGTGGGTTTCTTGAATTTGATAATAATGGATATTTAAGTAAAATTATATATACTTTTAAGCAGTAGCGCACACAGAATTTTTTCAAGGGGGGGTCCGGGTTTGAAGTTCACCATTCTTGTATCATGCTATTTTTGGATTTTGTCGATTTTCAGGAACAAAAGATTGGTAAAAAATAATTATTGAATAAATAATTAGCATTAATTAATAAAATTAATCATTAATAAATAAATATTTAATTAAATTTTACGTATTATATACTTAGAATTATAATCAATCAGAAAAATCAAGGGCTTAGAGGGGGGTCCACCCCAGGAGCTTGTGTGCGCCACTGCTTTTAAGTAATAAGAAAAGTAATATGTTGCTTTTCTTTTCTAATTTTTAAATTGGAACAGAAAACAATAAAAGTGCATTTTTTTTTACGTCAGAATGTATTTTGTTTTGTTTCCTCTCTTTTTCCTTTTGTTTCTTTTTGTTTCCTATTTTTATAACTTTTTTAAATAATCTTTTATTCACAACATTTGATATGCTCGTGCCCCCCTCGTAAGGTTATCACGCCCCCTTAGGAGGCGCGCCCCACAGTTTGAGAAACACTAACTTAAAGCGATGTAGTTCTAGAAATATCCTATTTTTCCAATATATTCTCCTGGGATAATACCTCCAATAAATAACTTCAAAACATAAGAGGATTGAAAACATACATTACAGGTTCCTTCTTAAAAAAAGGGGGTGCGCGTTACATGACGAATATACCTAAAAATTAAAAAATGCAGCTTTAAAGTGTAGGTGCGTGCTATGCGCCGGATTATATACGGTATTTATTTATTCTGTGCTTTTTTCTTTACAAATATCTGTGTCTTCTCGTTTTGTCGCAATATATATACACTAAGAGTTATAAAGAACATTTTAAAACTACTCATCTGAATTGTCCCAATGTACATGTACATAAATATTGTGGTGCGCTTAATAAATTTAATCGCTTAGACATCTTTTCGGATGAGTTCTCACCCAAACAAGATAGAAAATAAATCACTTAATTTTCCGCTTCTCTGGTACTTGATAAAGAGACGCCTATACGCAAGACTTACTTTTTTCTGTATCTCACGAGAGAAAGAAAATATTTCACGATGAACAAATATTTTGAAGCTGAGTTTTTCTAGGCAAATTAAATTTGTTTTAGGTATATTGAGATATTTACAAACCTGCTTTTCGCACGTAGAGATTTAGTTCAACTCGTTTTCGTTTCCTTAAAAACTCATTTCAAAAGTTTTGAATTTTTTCTTTGGTTATGTGAAAATCTATAAATTCCTGATGAATGATTCAGTACATTCGAATACATTTCAAAATTCGGAAGAATTACTAATACTAATAGAAGGGGGGGGGATATTTGTGATTGGCCAAAGATTAAATTGACAAACGTATTTAAAAACTTCATTGGCTTAGAATGAGCCTAGTTGTGCTTAATAAGTACTTTTCTCGACTTTTTTTTTTCGGCTAACGCATTTTTGATAACATCCACAGCAGAACAGAGGATTTCAATTTTTCAGTTTATCTGTTTCTGTTTACAGTGTTGCTAAGTTCAATAACCGATCTTGTTCCTTGGGAGTTGTAAGATAATATGTTTCATCATCAAAACTAACTCATTAAAAACGCGTGTTGTTCTTCGTCTTTCATTTGTGAAAGCAGATGTGTTATACCCCATTTCTTTTATAAATCTCCGGACTCGTTTAGTAAATATTTGAATGAATTCTGATTTCTGCTTGTTACTAGTCTGCTCAGAAGATTATTCAACAGAATACTGGCTTTTTGTCCGCCATTTTTTTGAAGCCAGTGATAGACGATTTTATAAATGTAAATGGGAGAGCTCAGTTAATAAGACTAATGATAGCATTTTTATGATTTTTGCTTACACATGTTGGGGCCCCAGTAGCTTAAGGACCCAGTATAATTGATACGGCTAACACGGAAATAGCTACGCCCCTGGGATAGCTTTCAATTTTTTCCAGGTTTTTTTATACATCAAATAAATCAAAAAAATGTTTTCTCATTATAATTAAACTGCTACATAGATAAGCAACAATATTTCTTTTTATTGAAGAAAGATTAAATAATGCCAGTGCACCACAATTTATCCCAAGGGGCTTACAGAAGTAAGTAAGTAAAAAAAAAGATAAGTAAAATAAAAAGTAAATAACAAAACAAGTCACGAAATAACGAAATAACAAAAATGAAATAACTTACTAAGTGAAAAATACATTACAAAATAAAACACAATTTCTTTTACAAAAACAATACAATCAAGTAACAAAAACAGAGAAATCAAAAAAGTGAAGATACAAAATAAAGGAAAAAGGGGTTTTACTGAAACAAGTTGGAAAAAAAATTAGGCGGCCAGTTGATTTTAAGAGCATGCAGTTTGGGACTTTTCAAGCCTTTTCTTTCTCAAATTTTGAAAAAAAGGAAAAGGGCGGCAATATTTTTGCCCCACCAAAAAAACAGTCAAAAAATTTTGGAAGGGGCACAGGTCAAATCTATTGAGGGGGGTACTTTTTTAAAAGACCCCAATTAGTAAGAAATTCGGTTTTTTAAAAGGGTTTAAAAAGGGTGATAGATTGATTGAATATTAACGTCGCACTGTTCAGCTACATCGAGGGTTTCCCCCGCCGGCCCCGTAAAACCGGCGTTTTTTTCCGGTGGCCCCTCCCCCAACCCCCACCAAGGGGAGGACGCGTTTCAGCCTCAAATTTTAAGGGAGCATCGCTGCCCTACACGGCGGGTCGGCGGTACGGGGCTCAAACCCGGATGGCGCCGCGGTCCGATACTCATACCACTCGGCTACCGCGGCCATAAAAAAGTGATCAGAAGATAGTCTTTGTGGAATGATCGAAAAAAAAAATTTCTTTGTCAGAAAAGAGTGAGCTGTTTTTAAACTGGGGTTTTCCGGGACGGTTTTTTTAGTTTTTTTTTTTTTTTGAGAGGGAATTGGAATTTTTAACCCCAAAACTTCAATCCCCCGCTTGGTTGCGGATTTTACCAGCAAATCAACCTTTTCGTTTCCAAAAAATTTTGGCCCCAATTTAAATGTTTTTTCCCCCCCCCGTATGAACTACAAATGTTTTTCTCCCCCCCCCTTCTTTTTTTTATATTTGGAAATGATTTAAAAATTTAAAAAGTATACTAAACAATTTTCCCGATTTAAAAATGAAAAATTTAAATGAGAAAAGATGGAAAGTGTTATAAAATTTTTAAAAAACACCAAACTGAAAAAAAAAAAACTCTGTTTATTTATTTTACAATATCAAAGTCTTAACAATCTTTTATTGGCCGATTTTTCTTGGCCCCCGTGTGGGGGTTTTAGCGTAAGTTAGAGGTGTGGGATTCTCGAAAGGATGAGACATTTTAGAATTCTTAATATGACTTTTATTAAGAATTTAACTTAGATATGGAACAAACTTATATTAAGTGAGAATAAACCAAAACACGTAGTCTGAATTAACACAGATCGCGCAATTAGATCACTTATCAATATAATTATACTATATCCACCTACTCTCAATCTCAATAATATATTCGCGTTCAGAATATAATCTTCCTACCTTGGTTGAATACTCAACGTCCAATCCACTTTGGATATTTCTCTAGGTTGGCGTACAATGGTATGTACCTTGGTTGAATGGCTAGATTGTGTCTTGATTTTAGGTAAGCCGTCAGTCAACACTTCTATCTTCTCTGAACTGAACTTTCTCTAAATTGCCATCGCGCTCACTAAAACTTCTATCCTTTTAAAGGTTATCTTATTTGCATCAGCCTTCGTTTCACTTCTTGGATTTGGGTTGGAAAAGATTTGCCATTAATCGTGGCCGTCAAAGAACACAGAGGTTATGTTAGAGAAAGGACGCGTGAGATGTCACAACCTACTATGTTTTCTTTTATTTTTCCAAGACGAGATATCCTGATCACGACAAAAAATTTTCTTATGGGCAATAAAGAAGAATTTTCACCATTTTTGTAGAACGATAATGAAAAATTAAGTTATATACACAGTATAACATTTGTCAATAGCATTCATCTGTACAAATTTAGCGAACTAAGTCGTTTGTCAAGTATTCAACCTCATGGAGTGAACTAATATATGTAATTAATATAGGAGTATCTTAGCTTAATCAAAATTTGTACTTAAATTTACATTTCATGTTTCATTTTCAAAAAAGTATATTTAATAAATAAATATTTATATATATATTAAAAAAAAACATCAATTTGAGAGTATAATAACATGAAGCAAATTTAAAAAGAACAATAAATTTGTTTCGTCTACCGGTGTTTGTAATATAATTCTCCTATTTTAAGTATACTTTTTGTTGATATCAGTATTTGAGGAATTCTATTTTTCAAAGAAGGGGAAAGAAAAGATAACATTCCACTTACTATTCTTCCCCAAAGCCGTTGAGCCCCTTTATCAGCTCTTGGCCAGTTATTTTTTGACCCTTCCTTTCCCCCCTGGTGCCTCCTTGACGTCCTTGTCTGGACACTTTGGTTAGAATGGTGCCTTTTTGATTGTTATGATGATATTTATAAGGGATCATCTATATATGTAGAATTACAAAATTCGAAGTGTTCCTGCAGCTTTTGTCTTTTTGTGTGATTAATTTTAACATTAAAATATTTATATTAGTATAAGAATAATACAATAAACAATACACGTTTTTTTTTCCACATTATATGATAATATATGAATTATTGGCATATTAATCAAGAGTAATTTACAAATTTAAGACATTTCTACAGTGACGGACTACGTAACGGAAAACATTTGGGGCCCCCTGCAAAGTCAGGTGTTGGGCCCCCAAGTAAGATTTTACAAAGGGTAGGTACTTGGCGGCCGTCAAACTTTGGGGCCCCCAAACCTGCCAATGCGGGGTTGCTGGGAGTGCGCATTACCCCACTGCATTTCTATAAAGATTTTAATTCTTAAAAACATGTAAGTGTGAAGAATACTGCTGTGGTTGTCATTAATTAAAAATTTAATTGAGATGTATAGATTTTGTTAACGATAACAAACAATACATGCATATATTGTGAATGACAACATTACATTCATCAGAAAAGAAAATAGCTAAAAAGATCATTGTAGTTCATGGCATACATTTATATTAAAAAATAGACAGATAGACGCACGCTCCGTTACTCTTTATGTTGTACATTTATAAGAAATATTCGAAACATTTCTCCCATATTTTTGTTTTAAAATTGCTGATTTTGATGCAGGATAATCAAAGAGGACGCATCAAAGGAAATCTTAAAAAGAAATCTCTCAAAGCAAGATTTATAGCTATATTTAAATATTAAATGAGCTGGTTATCTTTAGTCTGTTTCCTTTGCTATAATCAACTCTCATTTTCTACAGCCATCAATTCACATGAGTAATTTTGATTGTGTACTCCAAATTTGTGGCTCTTTCTCAATGGGGTTACTCAAAAGTCTTCCGTTTTGTTCAAAAATATTCCAACAAAACACGGATCGGTACGATTTCGAAATATTCTCCCATTGCGAGGCTTTTACAAGAGAAGTAATAGTGTAAGTCAGTGCTTCTCAAAGTATGGAGCGCACCCCCCTAGGGGGCGTGATAACCCTAGGACTATAATATGGACTTCTCGCCGACAAGACAAGCGAAAATTGCTGCCTGCGAAAAGCTTAGAGATACAGTCACTGGTATCTCAGCCCTTCACAAGTCACTTCTCGATGAAAGCCTTGCACGTTCACCTAGCCCCAGGAATTCCTTCACCGAACTCTACCGGATGAGCACCCAAGCCATGGCTATGAAAAAGGAAGAAACGGTAAGTGAGCTTAAAACTCTCCCCCCATGCACTAGAACTGATTGCAATGAGCATAAAATTCCCACTACCTTGGTAGTTGAAGAAATTAATTCTAATGACCCCACATTTCGGATGAAAAAACCGAGTGTAAAGTTAAAAAGAAAAAGTTAAGCAAAAAGCGCAAAAATAAAAGCAAGGAATCCACGGAAGAGTTTATCTTTCCTAAAAAGACGGCCAGGCCCGTTTCCCCATCTCTACCCAGGATCCCATAGAAACGAGAAATAATTTCTCTGACTTAGAACAGGATGTCGAGCATCCACTCCCGACTAATAGTAATGTAACTTCCGATGAAGTTACCCCCACGACTAAACTTCCCCACCTGTCATGCTTAAAATCAAAAAGAATTTCCGCGATCAAATTAAATTAATTTTCGAAAAATTCCCAAAATTCGCAATAGAACTGCCGGTGATGTAATTAAAATTATTCACAGATGATCTTGAAGAATATCGAACTCTTATCCACTTCTTGGAAGCGGATAAAGAATTCGAATTCTATGTAATTAACCGTAAACCTAACAAACCGAAATTTAAAAAAGGTTTTCCGAGTTCCTCTAAAATTGAAGATATCACAAACGATTTAGCTGAAGAAGGTTTTGTAATTGAAAGCTGCACGCAGCTTATCTCGAAAAGAACAAAAATCCCTCCCAATATTTTCTAATACTTCTCCCGAGAAACGCCAATAATAGCAAAATATTTGATTTAACAAAATTAGGTTACTTACAAGTGAAAGTAGATGGTTACCTCGTAAGAGGAATAACCCAATGCTTCAACTGTAATAACTTTTTCATACTGCCGCGAACTGCCATATGAAACCCAGATGTTTAAAATGCGGTAAAAGAGCACGCTACGAGAAACTGCCAAATTAAAGAAAGACAGGAAAACCCCTTTTGTATTAACTGCGAGGGCTACGGGGTCATTCGGCATGTTACAAAATGTCCCAAATTCCCACAACCAAAGAAAGGTGCCCCCTTTGCTGACCCAATGAAAAAGAAAAATTTCGCCAGTAAATGGATTAAAGAGGGAATTTTTCCTTCGCTAACATTGTTAGTGGAGAAATCCCCAGTCAAACCCCTACTGAAAATGAAAATAAAAATGATAACAGAAAAGAAGATTCCCCCCGTGGATTCCTTAGCCAAGAAAATAATACCTCTGACTTAATACAAAAGTTCTGGAAATTTTTAATGTCATTTCACAAACCTAGTAAAGAAAAATCCTAAAATTCTCGATCTTCTCTCTAAATTTAAAAATGCAAATTCGGACGAAGAAAAAACCTGCCTTCTAGCAGAAGCTCTCATGGATAAAGTTTAATCTACTCATATTATTTTAACCTTTAAATTCCCTCCTAAATATTTTCTCTTTAATAGTTGTCTTTAAAATATTTTTTCTAAGTCAAAGTTAGTGCAGTTTAAAAGCTCACTTCCAACCTCCAATCAAAGCCCACTTCCATAGCACCACTCTCATTGGATCTCCACTCCTGAAGTCATGCCCTCCTCCCCCAACCAAGCTGCAACACCATAAACATCGAATATCCAGATAGAGGGTTGAAGACTGCTGGCGCAGTCTAGGTACCTCATTCCCAAAATCATCCGTCAAATCATCCGTCCATGGTTATTGTATGGAGGGGGCGCGATGAAAATTGTGATTGTGTGAATATTGGGTCGCAAGTATTGAAAGTTTGAGAAGCACTGGTGTAAGTACATTTTTTCCCCACAGTTCTCTTTTCTGCACTCGTATTTATCTCGAAAAGCTGAAAACAAGTATGTTTCGACTTCCTCTACTTATTTTAAAACTACTTAAACAACAAAAAAAGTAATTTTAAAAATTAATCTTACAATCAAAGATTTGCTATGCATACAGCACAACGAGTTCTATTTAAAATTAAATATTATATAAATTTGTTTAAACTCAAAATAATCAATTTAACAAAATTTGTACCTGCATTGATTTTGCTAACGGACATAATAAAATTTTTGAAAAACAAAAGTTATATAATAAGTAGATAAATAAATACTCTGTATAATTATAGATAATTACAGAATGAATAAGGTTGCAATTATAATTGGTGAAAGAAGAAGGAAATTAATGCAGAATATATAGCGGTTCAAATACATGACTCATATCGTCTAGGAGTTCGTCTGTAAAATATAATAAAATATATGAATCACAATAAAAAATTAAGTATTAACGACCTAAAATATTAAGTTTATGAAGCTTTATATATACTTAGCGAAAAAAAAAAATTTTTTTTTAATTTTCTCATTTTAACCTTGTGTAATCAAACGTATTTAAAGTTACCGCCGATATACAGATAGAAATTCAAAATCAAAGGGTAAAATTTTTTAGATGTCTTATCTTTCAAAAATTTGTATTCTAAATTAGTTTCGATGGTTTTGCCCCTTATCTCTTTTTATTATGTGAATAAGATTTCTTATATTTGAGTTGATAAGAGAGAGATAAGCAGTAATTATCGTCTGCGTTAGAATGACATTATTTCTGAAAAAGAATTTAAGTCGAGCACATTCAATATACGATAAAATCGTTTGCAAGTTGCATTTGGGTATAATCATTGAAACAGTAATGAGTTTAACTCCATATAATCATTTTCCAGAAAATTCAGCCACTTCTCACAATCTACTGGAGACACTAAACGAAACTTTGTAAAAATCATCGAAAAGTAAAGTTTGGGGGTATTCATCGTAAAGAGTACAGTACATTGGTAAATCCCATTGCATACAATTTATATATCTATGATTATTCTCCATAGTTTGCCTTAATAACAATTACTTAACAAATATTTTTCCAAAATATCTCTATTACGTTTTATTACTTAAACAATACATAAGTGTTCACTTATTAAGGTATCCGACTACGTTCGGAACAGATATTTTGCAAAAGCCTGTAAATGGATAATATTTATGATATTTAGTGTCACTTAGATTAGAAAACGTATATAAAATTGTTTTTATATACAACTTTATACTATATACTATACAACTTTTTTTTGAAAAAATGGAGATATGGGGATTTTTTTTGTGATTTTTATATTGATTTAGATATTTTAAGGAAAAAATCCTAAAATTGATAAAAGAAAAAAATATTATTATTATTAAAATGGGAAAAAAACTAGTAAAAATGTACAAAAAATTACATAAACGGGGCCCGCTCTGTACGAAGATTTATGAACAAATTCTCAATTTTTCAATTTTGATGTGTTACTTTGTTATTTCTGTTTGAAGTGACCTTCAGGATAAGAGATATTTTAATTTTTACCAAAGCTAGAGCACCTTATCTTAGAAATTATACGAAATTGCTTAAAAAAAAACATTGACTATATTCACAAAGGGCTGCAAATTTTGAAATAAAACAGTGATTGATAAATCTGAAGATCAAAACACTTCTACTGTTATGCAGAACATAAGCAAAAAATTTTCAACCAATTATTTTCAAAACTTTTTGAGCAATCGCTGTCCCCGTTTGAGTTGTTCGAAAAAAACACATTTCGAGTAAAACGCATTTTAATGTTGGATATCTTGTGTAAAGTTATGGCATCTGCTTTTACTAAAATGCTTGTAGTTTTTGTTCTAGTGGAGGGAAAATAAAAATCTTGGTATTGTGATTAAGCTAATAAGATGGCCTATAAAATAAAGTCATAAAAAAATTTGTCACATTTTGAAAAAAATCAGGATTTTAGGGTATTCGGATACCTTAAGACTATTATCACAATAAAAAATTAAATTAAGTATAATATTTTGACAAAAAATGAACATAGTATGACCCATTTTCAAAATAGTCTCTTTTTGTGAAAAATGCTTCTATTATTATAATAATTTGCCTGTATATAGCTCAAACCTCTGTACAGAGGCTCAACTAGGATGTTTGAAATATATAACTGAGAAGTGGGTTTATCCATGTTTTACGGCAACAGTGGGGAGACATTTTAAGAAAAAAAAACACCTATAATTATTTCAGTTGGTTGTAACTCTGAAAATAATGTGAATTTTTCAAAAATCATAGTTCAGCCTCTGTACAGAGATCTGAGCTATATACAGGCAAAATATTATTATAATAGAAGCATTTTTCACAAAAGGAGAGCATTTTGAAAAAAGCTTATTCTAAGTTAATTTTTTGCCAAAATATTGTATTTAAATAATTTTTTTTTTGTCATAATGTGTCTTTAAAACAATTTTATACATGTATTCTAATCTAAGTGACACTAAATATCATGATAATTATCCATTTATGCGCTTTTTTAAAATCACGGTTCCGAACGTAGTCGGATACCTTAAAGAAACTATAATAGTAATTTACATTTTTATAAGTTCATTAAAGGCAATAAAATTCTTTGTTTACTCAATGGTTTGAAGACGTAAAAAAAAAAATCTTATGTAACACCAAATCTTTCGTTTTAAAGCACACACAATTGGTTCTGTATTTTACCACAATCTTCAGTTACTGTTTTTAACATATACCATTATTATACTTAAATGCCACCGCTGCTGACATCAGTACGTCTGTATATGCGCATAAATATGTCAATGTGTCGGCACGAAATCGTGAAGAAATCGATTTAAATTCGAATACCTATAGTTCTGTTTTCTTCTAAAGTGTTATCCTGTACGGTTGAGTTTTTCGCTAAAAGAAAAAAGCAATTTATCGAGTTTGTATGGATATTAGTTAAGTTTTTATGTAGTTATAGAAATGTCTTGAGTCAGTAAAAAATTTACCACAATAAAAGGAAATTGTTTTTCATTTTGTATATTGAATTTTAGCGATGATGATTTTTCTCATAATTATGTAAGAAAATTAGAAAGGTTGGAGTTTAAAACTATCATTTTAGAGGGGGAAATGAAATCTCATGGATTTTATAGCCTTAATATCTTTTTTTTTTTTTTTTTGTCACTTTCCATTAATTTCATTTTTGTAGGTTTATACAGTTTTATACGTGTGCTAGCTTGGGCTTTTTTACAAATCAAAGGATCATTTTTGAGTATATATATCAATAATTTTACTGGATTACTTCAGTATCATCTAATTATACGAAAAATTTCATCCAAAAAAGTCCACATATCCATATTTTATAATATCATGCAATTGTTTTGTTAAACACAGGAAAAATTTTCTTTATTAGTCCGAACATTTTTAATTGTTCTTCAATGGCGCGGTAGCCCCGCGTGGGCCTTGGTCTTCTCAAGAACTTTTATCTAGGCCTCTTTTTTTATCAGGGTCTTTCAATTAGTATCCCTATCTAGGCAGTCAACCCTCTTGAGGTTGAGTCAACTTTTAGTTCTTTTTCCAGAGAGCTTGGTCAAAAAGATTTTCAAGTTGAACGTTCTTTGTTCATTCAAATTACGTGCCCAGCCCATTTAATTCTTTGGATTTTCATGAAATTGATAAAGTCTGGTAGTTATTTCTCAGGATTTATATTATTATTATAATCTTTCTCTTAATAGATTTAAATGAAAATTTCAGATTAATACAATTTTAATTAAATTTGAAGGATTACACATTAAATTCATTAGATTAGTAAGATGAGCCCCCCTCTTGGGAATCGATTTCCACAAAACCCACTTGTAGTGAATCTCTATTTAACAAAAGAAACATGCTTGCCACAAACTTAAAGTATATAAATGTCTAATAGTTCCGGAAATCTCGTGATAAGTCGCTTTCCTCCAGTATACACTGCTGATTACACAAAATGCAACACCCTGAAGAAAGCATGCAAACCATGTGAAATTCACATCATGCGTTGACGGGGATGAAATGTGCAAGTCATTAGCACTATAGCGCAGACGCACATCATGGGCAACCGTAGCACAAGCTGCAAGCGCTATATAAGGGGAGAACAGATTGGCGATTTGAAGTACGGCAATTGTTCTTTTTCGTGTTTTTTTTAAATTTATTTTTAACGTAAGCTGTTTATCTATGCCTCGAGGAAGACATCGAGCGTCTTTTGTGACCAAGTTTCTAAATTCGACCAAGGAAGAATAGCAATCTATAGGGATTACGGATTATCCTTCAGAGAAATTGGTCAACATGTTGGACAAAAGAAAGCAACTGCAATGCGGTTCTATCATCGCTGGATGCAGGAGGAAACGATGGACCGACGGGGCCGATTGCATCCACCTCGTTGCACCACTGATCGTGATGACAGGCGGATTGTGCGCATGATAGGGATGGATCGCGCAGCCACATTACAAACCACAGCACAACAGATTCAGTCTTTTACGCATCATTCGGTGTCCACTCGTACCATTCGATACCGTTTGCAGCAGAATGGAATGTCCGTAATGCGTTCTTTGCTTCGTTTACCCTTGACTGAAAACCACAGGCGTTTTTACCACCAATGGTGCGATGAATGGCGGACACGGACAACAGAATAGAACGGCATTGTGCTCACTGACGAATCCCGCTTCTGCCTGCAACATCACGATGGTCGGATTCGAGTTTGGAGACACCGTGGTGAAAGGTTGCTGAACTGTTGCGTTATGCATCGCCACACTGGTCTTGCACCCGGTATTTTGCACCCGATTTCCCTGCCACACCCCTCTAGTACACATTGCCAGTATACTGACCTACATCTCCGAGGTGTTGGAGCCCAGGGTTCCGGTCAAGTGGTCAGTTTGACACGAAACCTCCAGTGATAAGTTCCCAAGCAAGCGTGGTACTCAGTTATCGACCCACTGAAGGGATGAAAGGATGAGGCAACCCGCCCGGGGTTTGAACTTCAGACCTGTGGAATGGAAGCGCAATGTACTAACGACTCAGCCACTGGGCTTCAATCTTAAAACCACACAAGATAAAAACAAACGGTTTTCAAAAATTGGTAAGGAAATGTATAGCTTGTTTTTTTTTTCCAGGTGATGCAGATTTGTCGAAACAACAGGTTGATTTATTATTATTAAAAAAAGTTACTAAAAAGTCTAAAGCTCTTAAGATAATTTGTGGACACGCGGTACACACACATGTGCATAATCATTTTTAAGATATCTTTTTATGAAATCGTGATATAATCAAATTTATGAAACAATATATTTTTTAAAGAGCTGTTTTCACACGCGTAATGGGGGCCGCGGTCGCTTAGTGGTCAAGGTAACGGACTCGTGGCCGGCGTGTCATGAGTTCGATCCTGGTACCGCTGAAGACAGAGTATGCCGCTATGCAGATGGGGCTGATGCACGTTAAATATGTCGATGCTCTAACGTTCTTCCGTTGGTGTGGTATTTAGGAGAGGGAATTGCCAGCTCTGGTGTCGTCCTCGTCACTTGACCATGGTTCAGAATTGTGAGGTCCGTCGCCTAAAAGCCCTCGAGTAGCTGAACAGTGCGACGTTAATATTCACTCGCTCACTCATTTACACGTAATTATACAGAATAGAACCCAAAAAAAATCAGAACATTTCTTCGGCTAGAGAAATATTCCAAAATATTAATACTGTACTCTAGCTTCGCTACTCAGTAGAGAGCAGTTTAATTTATGATATTGCTCATTTTCAACAAATTTAAACCATTTTTTCTGGTATAAGTTGTATTCTATGTTTGTCTTCAGTATCGTTAAGCTAACTGAATTTTCACTTTATATGTAAAAGAGAAAATTGCTTTTTAATGGAATAATTTAAAATTTTAAAAACTCTGCTTTATAAACAGATATATGAATTATATAATGTCGTAAATTTTCAAGAAAACTGAGACATTTTTCAGTTTGAAAATGTGTTTCGCGTTTCACTTAGGTTCTATTATATTTGGTAAAGACAGCCTGAAAATATTGATTTGGGTTGTTTTTTTGTTCGAAAAAGTAAGAAACAATAACAATAACAGAATTGATTAGCTGGTGATAATTTATGTAAGTTCGAGGCCTAAATCCGTGTCAAGTTTTAATTTTGTTTTTTGATGCCTTGTCTTATAAAATTATGTTATGGGAATAAAAAAGACTCGTTTTCTGAAAAACAGGTCGTTGCCATAATGTTTGCTTAACGAAAAATGGATCTAAGAAAATAACAAGATATGTTATTGATTTCTCTTGAAATGGTTTATAAAAATATGAGCGAAGTTATGAAGTTAATTTAATCGCAACCCAAGATTCGATCGAAAATAAAATATTAGACACCCGGAATTGATGATACCTTGCAAATAAATTATAATTTTTACCATTTTGTAATTTATCATCTAATATGCATAATAATATTATTTTCTTTCTCCCTTTATTATTTTTATGCCTAAAAAATTGTTCTATAACTTTTCTCCCATACTTTAATCAAATATTTATATAAAACAGTTTTACGAATTTCTCCTAGAATTAACTGAGAAAAATATAGCAATATATATTTATTACATATTTTTTCTCTCTTGTTGACTTCTGTTTCAATCAATTCTTCCAATAAATTTTGCTCGAAAAAACGACACACGTATTTGTTGAACAGTTTCGCTATTTGAAATGATTTTCCAGTTATGAAGACTGTTATTGGAGGTTATTAGCAAAATTTGATATAGGTTCATAAATTTGATTCAGATCAGATGACGAGGAAGGCTCTCTGCTAGTATTTCCTCTTATTAATTTTCCATACGTTTTGCTGCGGCTTAAAGCAAAATAACTTCCAATTTTTTTCAGTTATTTTATTTTCTAAGCTTTTTAAAAATTTTTTAATGAGGCTCAAGAAGATTACTCATTTAACCTTCCCATAAAGGATAAAATATCGAATTAAAAAATGCTTGTCCTTTTTATTTGTAAAATATTTTCTTATATTAAAAAAAAAACACGTTAGAGCTTTCAAAACTGAAAAAAAAAAATAATATTTTTTAATCTTTCTCTTTTTATTTGATTGATTCTTTCTTCATAGATTAAGAGAAGTATTTTAATTTTAAAAAAGAGAGAGGGAAAAAATTCGCGAAGTTTAAGGTTATTTTATATTGTTGGCCAGTGGTATGGCACTTATGCTAGTTATTTTTTTTCCAATACTGCTAATTTTCTAAAAATTAGAATTGTACTGTGATTTCTTATGATGTAAGAAAAAATAAATTATCTATAAAGATGTTTTTATTTGTGTTGAGAAATTTTCTCATTTTAATTGCTTTCTGAATTATTTGAAGGGGAAAAATTTGATCCACAAAAATATTTCAAATATTTTAAATTTGAGATTTTCTGAAAAAATGGGCAGATATAAAATTTCTTCTAAAAGATCTGATAAACAAACTCTTTTTTTAAAGCGATATATATATATATATATTTCACATTTTAAGAAATCGATCATTTATAACAAAAACAACACTTTAAAAATCTCTTCGTCAAACATAAAATATATACCAATCAATAAAATTTAGATTGACAAAGCGCATTTATCTTATATGCACCCCAAACAAGTTAAATTTTTCCTCACAATAAAACTTGCTTTCGAAATTCGTTATCGCCCTGGAATGGAGGAGTCAAACACCGAAAAAAAATACCTTTCTTCAGGTAATATTTCCCCAGAAAACCGGATTTTTACCCCCTTTCATACTACAAAATTCCTTGGGGAATGCATCCCCCTAACAAGCTTCGAAATACAATCCTCTCTCTCTCTGTCGCAATGCGCCCTCTGGTGATTATTCCATGAAATATTTCAACCAAGAGCAGCCAGAAATATTGTTTATGTAGAGGGACTCTAGACGGCGGTTGCTAGTTCAGGATTTTCCCTCCTCTCTCTCTGTCCTTAGAGATTTATAAATAACACTCCCCTTATAATTTTTCGTAGAACTTTTTTTCTTTTGTTTACCTTCCTTCGTGTTCCCATACTGTTTTTCCTGACAGTCAACTAACGATCATGTTGTTTAAATCAATTACACGCTGTTTACGGCTCGCAAATTCTACAAGAATCCTCACCATTCGCACGTGCACCACCGCTGCAAGCCCTGAAAATGCTGCCACCGAATATCATCATAATTTTTGGGTAATTTACTTTGATTTTCTTAAAAAATAATTTGCACTTTTGTTATGTTTTACTTGCCATATGTCTGCTTTCAATATTCTGTGCATGATACATTTCCGCTACTATTTTCCACGTATGCAAGACTGGATTTATAAATTTTCGAATCTTTTTTCAAAAAAGAAAGCTATTTAAAGTAACGATCACGTTATAATCGAAGATATTTTTTTAAAAAATTGAAAAATGAATGTTTCTTGAAATTTTAATTGAAATCAAAAATTTTCATACTTTCCAAGCTTTTATACTTTATTTTTATAAAATAAAATGTAGGATCATCACTTTATTGATTTATTATGCAAAATGAATTTTAAACAATATTTTAAATCACTGTCAAATTTTGAATGTGTTTTTTCTTAAATACGCTTCTTATACAAAAAAAATAGTGTATAATTGAACTGGTGCAATAATCATTTGTTGTAAAAAAAAAATGCAGAATAACTGAAGTTACATATCTTCTAAATATTATAAGAATTCTTTTTGTGTCGAATGTTAAACAGCCATAATGAAATATTTGTGATTCTAAGAGTTAAACAAGATTGTGGAGAGATCAAAAACATATTACATTAAGCACGATCTTTGCAATACATGTTTTAAAAATATCCTATTATTTAATGTAATTTGTATATTAGGCATCAAATATTTCAAAACAAACCAATTTACTTCAATATGATGCATTCTCAAATAAATAAGAAAGCAATGTACCATTTTCTGTCTCAAAAATTTTCATATTCATATCTAAATTATATTAAATGCTTGGATTAATTCAACTTTACGTAAGTTACTCATTATAATCCAAAAAATAACTTTAAAAAATGGCAAATTTTTAAATTAAATGACTAGATTCAAATATTTCTATTTTCATTCGATATGTTTGGGTTATACTTGTTTGTTACAAAACAATGTAATTGTTCGTTTTCGAAATAATCGAGATTCAAAATTCTGTCAACGGTGCAAAAAACAAACCAAATAACAAGATTCAGTTATGTTGTGTTGAAAAATTTTAATCACGTAAAATACTACAAGAATTTTAAAAATCTGTTTTTGAGTGAATAATAATGACAAATTGTAAACCTGAATAACTGGATCTCCTGTCTAAAACAAGGAAATATTATTCATTTAAACATTCTGCGACTGCCATTTGGAATTTTAAAATCAAATTTTTTAGTTCTGTATAAAAGAGAGGAAAATAAATTTGAAATCTAACGACTGTCATAAAAATTCTGACTGAATCCGTCATTTTTATCCAGAATAAGTTATCTTCAGCTTTTACATTAATTTGAATTTTTTCTTCATTTACTGAAAACATGTCACTTGCCAAATTATTCATATTATTCTTATGCATACATTGCTTGTTTCTTTCATTATTTACAGCCTCAATGGTGAACTTTTAATATCGATTGCAACCCCTTTTTAAATTTACCATATTTTCAGTTTAAAAAGGGGAGGAGTATTTTGAATTCATTTAAGATAATTTTCATATGTAAACTTACTGTAATTGTAACCATATGTTATTCTCTTCGGCATGTTTTCCACTTATAGTAAAAACGGGTGTATTTTCTATATTTTACGATGAAGATGCAACTGCAATTTCAACACACATCTTTTTTTGGGATAAAATAGATGCAAAGTAAATTTCTCTAGAAAATTAGTTTAAAAAAATTGTTACTTGACATCTCTTTTTCACTAGAAACTGTGCTTTTGTCTTTTGACGTGGTTACTTTGAACATCATAAACACTTCCGAGATCTTGTTATAACAATATTTAATATCAGGAGCATATTCTTTCATATTTCTATTTCTAATATCGATCTATTTTCATTGGTGCTGAACTTATTGATACGATAATTTGAATTTGCGAATGGAAGCGTCAGAAAATTCAAAATTCTCTGTACTGTAATATTCGAAATTATCTCAATTGTTTTTTTTTTTATTTCAAACAGATATGAAGACTTGCAAGCTAAGAAATAACACAATGTAGCGTGTGTGTGTTTTTATTGCAACTCAGAATTAATTTTGTCACCCGATGACGCGTAGTGATCGTAATTCACTTACGCCCATAATTAGTTTTCTAATTTATATTCGATGAAATCACCCGCGTAAAGGCGCCTGCATTAGTGACGTGTCAGTACGTCATGGCCTTCAATGACAAGACATTTTTTTTTAAAGTAATAAGAATGCTACAATGATACTGTCACGAACGTTCTGTGTGATACGATTTTAATTTTCAAACCGTTATTGAACTATAATTTCCCGTATTCATGCTGATTCAATTAGAAATATTTCTCATTTTTACTAGCTAAATCTGGCTCTTAGTGTTTTTAACAAATAAAAATTATGATGAAATTTTTTAAATTCGATGCTATGATGATGAGGGAAATGATTTATTATTCCATTGTAATCTCCAAATTGATTGCATTCCACTTGTCAGTCCCGAGCATCCGTGATTTCTGAATTGAATGATTGGTTGTTCACCAACAGTGCATTTAGGAGCATCACGAGACGATGAACCTCGTTTGAATCAAAGTCAAGTGACAAGGACACTAAGCACCCTCTCTCCAAATTTCCACACCAAATTATTGTGAGATTTTTGACCCTCAACTGATTTAATGTGCATCAGCTACACTGGCGTAGATAGTCCTGAATGGGCCCCGTATCAAAATTCGTTGGGGGCCCTTTTCTAGGGGCCCTTAACATTTTACGATCTTTTGGCTATGCATTTTGGGGCACCTGAAGCGTGGGGGTCTCGTATCATTGATACGGCGGAGTTAAGATACGAACCCACTACTTGAGTGTTAGAGAAGATTTTTTTTTCCCTGGAAAAGCTGATTTTTCCATAATACAAATCAAACTATAATTTTAAATTAAAATATCGCGTTTAAAACGTAAATTTCAGGAAAGGAAAAACAAATGCTATTTTGAACACTAAAAATTAAATATTCACACGAAAACTCTCACGAAATATTCAAACACTTTAAATAGTAAATTGATTTACGGCAGTTATTTAACTCTCCTTTCATAAAGATGAATTGTCTTCATTTCACTCAACTGTTAATTATGCAACTGTAAAAAGACTAATTTCCTCGGTTCCCTTTCTTCGTGAAATTTTCTTCTAGAAAAGTCCCTTAAAATTAGTCATTCTTTCCCCTTCGGCCGTGTAAAGGAGCTTATTTATGTTAAATCTGTCATGGCTCAAAGTCCTCACGTTGACTTAGTGTGGAAGTTTGAAGAAAGGAATACCGGCTTAGGTGTTATCCTCGTCACTTAAACGAGGTTTAAAGCTTCGTGGTCCATCGCCAATAGCCCTCGTGTTGACGTGCAACGTTAATAAAATATCAATCAAATCATTGATTTTTCCTCTACAACATTTAGTCTCTTCATTTGAGAATGTGGTCTGAATATTTAGGTTGATTAATTTGTATTAGCTTTGCTCTAATAACTACACGAAGCTGTCACCGATAGACCGTATCAACTAGCTGGAAGACATCTAACTGGTGTCTCACTTTCCTAACTTCCACTCTATATCACGTGAGTACTTTAAGGCCCAGTCCCTGTAACGTACATCATCCTCCATTTTTAAGCACGAATTCTTTAAACGATTCACGATTTAAATCCTTGATTTGGTTTGTATATCGCGGAGCTAAGTTTGCTGCCAAGAATACTTAATTACTGAAAAGAACGGTTATAAATATTATTAATTTTTCGTTAAAAAAAATAAGACTATCCTTTTTTTAATCGTTAAAATTTTGGTCCATTCCCAGAAGTCAGTTTTCTTTCAACGAATGACGAAGCAAAAACTGGCCTGTTGTTCCTAAATATTTTTATATTAAATTTGGTTTTTTTATTATTTGATCATGATTGGATTCAAATTTGATATCAAAATTATGAGAACTGATGCCAACATTCAACATTACGAAGGACCTCGGTAAGGAGGGCTATGGACTCGAAACCGAATGAAAGCACATTAGGATCTGGTTCTTCCGAAGAGTGTCATGCAGTGGATTTTACAGGCTTCATTTTTGTCATCGTTTGGAAATTCGGAGATTAAGGCTCCTTCAGTTGGGATTTGCTCATGATTCAAAATTAGAGTATCTGTGGCTGACTGTAGCCGATTGGTCTAGGGTCACGAACTCGTGGAAGTCATTATCGAGTCGAGATTTCGAGACTTGCGGCCACTGAAAATCCGCCATGTAACGAAGATAGTTAATTCTGTTAATGCTCAGTCTTTTCGTTGGCTTTCGTAATTTGGAAGTTTAAAGAGGGAGGTGTCATCTCAGCTGTCGTTCTCGTCACTTGATCGCGGTTCAAAAGTACGAGGTCCGTTGCCAAAAGCCATCGTGCAGCTTCAAAATGAGGAAATAAGAAATCAAATTAAATCATTGCTGATATCGCTTGGGGCGGGCGCCCTGGGGCCTGGATGAACTGGACTTAACCAGATTTTCTGCTTATAAATTTCGATCTGCCATTACCAAGGGTAGCCTGTAGATCTTCTGCGCCCAGGGCCCGAAATGAGCTTAAATTGGCACTATCCCTTGTGTTGTTTCTAGTGCGGTGTAAACAGCTAGTCGGGCAACACGGGTATGAAACTAGTTCGATTAAGACAAACGCTTTTGTTGCGCTTTTAACAAATTAGAAATTTGCGCAATATTGTGTTTTTAACAGCTTGAACAGTTTAATTAAGAAAAATAAACAATCTGTTTTGTTTTGAATTAATGATGTTCTGGAGCGCTCTATTATCCAAGGCTATTTACGATGGATATCGTAATTGGGAATCAGTTTCAAACAATTCTGACTTCCAATTTGCATCTGCCTCTCCGAATCCCTCAGTTGGGTTGGTAATATTGAAGTTGGTATAAGAAGGAATGTGTGTGTGTGTGTGTGTTGAATTGAGCCTAAAGCTCCGAAGAGTGTAAGGTTCCTACCTAGATGTCGTCCTCGCTACTTTTGAAGGGGATTTGGAATTAACTATATATCATTGCCTGAGCAGGGACGTCTTAAGGCATGGGCCAACTGGCCCCGGGTCCTCGTCTCGTTCCCTACTCAGCCTTAGTAAGATCATGATTCGAATAATTTCAACCGTCAAATGTTTTTCCGGTTATATTCTCCGAAAAACTGGGAATTTCGGACAATATGTCAATTGGCTACATATAATGACCCTCATCCATGTATCCAGGACTATATATACCACCTTTTGGGTCAACTTCAACACTTAAGCAGTTGACTCCAGAGTCTCTAGCACAATAACCAATTTTATGGTGCAAACGCTGTCCATATTTATGGTTCTCTTTTAGTCGATAGTTTAATTACTCCTTCATTATTCTCATCACACAATCACGACACAGTTTCTAGTGGACTGGCATTTATTTTTTACTCACAACACTTTTTACATTCATATCAGAATTACTGGGCATGCGCAGTTGGGCTGGCGCAAACACAGTTCACATATTCTTATTTGAAGACACAACAATTCACTCCTAATTCTATTAATTACACAGATGGCGTTTCTCATGCCGTGAACTGACATATTCTCCGAAAAACTGGGAATTTCGGACAATATGTCAATTGGCTACATATAATGACCCTCATCCATGTATCCAGGACTATATATATACCACCATACACCATAATTACTCATTCATGCTTCTCTATACGACCGTTATGCGTCCAATCATCGCCTATGCTTGTCCAGTCTGGGGCTATGCTGCAGACAGCAATATTAAAATTTTAGATACTGTGCAAAACTGCTATATTCGCATGGTTACTAAAGCCACTAGATATACTAGAAATGATATCAGGAAAGCTCTCAAAATTAATAGTTTCAAAGAGCACATCCAGAAAGTTGCTATTAAACTCTTTAATTCCTTCCTTAATACATAATTCATACCCTATGGTGCTAATATAAAAACTAAAAGACCAAGGAGAATTCTCCTTGATTCCTATAACACTCCATGGCGTCTTTTTTTTTTTCATGCAATAACTTTATTGCATACCTACTAAATTTTAAACTCTTCTTATTAATTCTTTTATTTTTCCCAACTGGACAAGCATTCCCCCACCTTCAATCTTTGTAACTTTTTGATCCCCTGGGCAGCCAATGGGAGTCAGTTTCCTCACCACTCAGCATCCAATGAGAGAGCAGCCACCTAGCTCTCTCCCAAGTAAAAATCACAGCTTCCAGAACATCAGGAAGCAGCCATGCTAAGTCACATCTCCCGGACCAGTGCTCTCCACCAATAGTTTATGAAGTATTCCGCAGAATGTAAAAATCCACTATCGCGCCGTTTCCCCATCAAAGACTCAGATATGGGATGGAGGGCTGTTTTTAGCCCATATGCCCAAAGACACATCGTAAAGCATTACTCATTCAGTCAAAAGGCAGCAGTCGGTCGAGTCAGTTTGTGCGATTATAAGTCATGCACATTTATTTGTTTTGGATTATTGTTCATGCGAGTATTTGACAAAGTATGCTATATACTGTCTACTTTTAAGGGTCACAGGTGGGGCCAACATTCGTGTAGGGGCCCAGGGCCTCCAAATGTCTTAAGTCTAGTGTTGCGTTAATTCAAAATTTATAAAATGTAACTATCATCTACTTATATTACCTCTTGAAGGCATTGATGCCTTGTTCCGTTTAACGAAAAGAAGTTCTAAATTTTTAACGCACTGATCGTTTGCTGGAATAGGGAATCGTACCGGCAATTCGTTTTTGACATCGTCGTCTATGAATCCCGAAAGTATGACTAATAGGTTACCACGGTCTTATAAAGATGTTGATTCGTATTAAAAATTTTCAAATTTGTTAGTCTACAAGAGAAAAGTTGTATTTAATATTCAAATTGATCGAATTCCTCGGAAAAAATTGTAAATATTTGATATTTTTACGTTGAATAGAGGTGTTGAGAGTAGTTCTAAAAATACTCTTGACTCTAAATATACTTTGTCGTGTTTAGAAGACCCGTCGTGTAAAAGGGTTCGATGCATGTTAAATACGTCTCAGCCCACTGTCTTCCCGTTGATGTGGTGTGGTTGTTAGGAAAGAAGGGGGGGGGGGCAGCGCAGGTGTCGTCCTCATCACTTGACCGAGGTCCATTGCCCATAGTGCGACGTTAAAATAACTCTTTTTTTTTTTTAGCCAGATATTTGTCCTTTCAAAAATAGTCGTTTTTTTGGATTTAAAACATGATTTAAATTTTTAAAGTATGTACCTTATTGCCAGTTTTCTTTTTTTACTTGATTAATGTAGGACAAGTAAGAGCTAAACATGCCAACGAAGTTATTTGCACGTTAATTTTACAACCGAAAACATTCCTCCGCTCAAGAGCTCTTTTATCCTTTCAAGGAATGATAACTGTTGTGGTTAACCTGGAACCGAGAACTCTGCAAAGATCAATCCATAAAAGGAATATTGAGGAAACTGAACGAATTCTTATTTTGTCTTCGAGCTCCTTTGATTATTCTAATCACTCTCCAACATCCTTTTAATAAAGCTACGAGGAAAATATTGCTTAGAAAAATCAAGTCGCCGTCACTCTTTTTCTATTAAAGTTATCGCCCATGTTACACTACCTTATTTTTTTTTTTTATTTAAGGGAATAAATAAATTAAAAAATAAAATCTTATATTTCCTTTTTAAATACCTTCATACCTGTAGCTTAAAAGCCAGCTAACTGTATTGCTTTTAACACATTCTTTTAGCTGAAATAATTACACACTGCCCCCAATATTAAATGGAGAAAACGAGTAGCAGCGTGTAATGATAGTAATTTTTCTCGCCTGTCACTTGACAACACGCTACCGGCGATCACTTCGACTCGATCGATTTTGTTCCAAGAGGTTTCACAGCGCATGCGTTAGATCGAATCGTTCTTCGATAGCATCCTGATCATGAGAGGAAAACGTATTCTGTCTTTAGCTTTAAAGTAAATGTCATGATATGCACATTATTTTTAAGACGTTTTTATAGCTTTACAAATAAATATATTCAGATGCATTTGAATCAGTTTCATATCAAATTATTTCTTTTTAACACGAACACAGTTTTTTAGTTGACGAAGCTTGTGTTCAAGAGATAAATTAATTTTTTCTTCACTTCACACATTCTTTAAGTTATAGAACGCAAGCAGTCTATTTTTAAAAATATAAAAGTGTTTAACTTTTAGTATAACAACGTAGTTAATCGTGCAATCTTTGCAGAATATAGCCTTTATTGAAACTCGTAAATTCCTATATTAAATCGGGAATTTAGATGAAAGGAACAATTAAATTACTATCACTGAAACACCCTCACTACACGAATTTTATAAATACATAGAAGAAAGGTATTTGAACTTGTACAAATTCAGCAAAAGTGAATAATTAAGTTTCAGAAGGATGACTCAATTGCATGTTACTTGTCATGGATATAAACAAAGTCATATTCATCAGTTTTTAATAGACAAAAATTAGAAAATCGTTTAACATACAATTTTCACTATACGTTTTAAAGAGAATTATGTAAATTCTAAAGTTCAAAAATTAACATCTAAATTGTATATTAAAAATGTAACGAGATAAAAATTGAAAACAAGAAATGAATTATTTTGTATGATTTTGAAAAATTTTGCTTAAAAAAAATGTCTGAAATAGTAATAAAACTTAAATAATGCGTTGCACGAGATACTTATTTTCTAACTTTGTATTTGGTTTCATTATGACCCGCTCTGTTGAGGGTTTGAAGCTCGATCCTCATGTTGGCATGGTATGGAAGTGTCAAGTGTGAGTAGAGCTGGCTTGGGTGTCGTCCTCGTCACTGGATAGCGTAACCAGTGGCGTAACGTAGAATATTAAAGGCCCCTGCCATAGCCAGGTTTTGGCCCCCAAACCGGATCTTACAAAGGATTGCAATACCATAACCTTTGGGCCCTCTAGAATTTTGCTTCCCCCTCCCACTCCATGATGCGGAGGTATACGTTTACGCCACTGGGCGTAACTCGTTGCCAATAGCAGTCGTGTAGCTTCAAAATGCGACACTAAAGTCATTCATTCCATTTTTCATTAGATAGACATTAATTTTTTTTAATACGAAAAGGATTGGTTGAAAAAGTTTTTCTTTTTAAAATTCTCTTTTATCGGAGAAAGCAAGAGCCAAAACATATTTGTGGTCGGAAGAATCATAAAATTTTCATTGTCGACAGCCTGACAGAGTTATATATTTTCCGAAGATTTATTGCGTAAACTCAGTACATTAAATTTACAGACATTCCTTTATAATTTAAAATTCTTTACTATCTCAGTGAAAGGAAAAGGCTTTAAGATTTGGTCTTCCAAATAGAACAAAATTGAAAGTAAAAGTTTGGCATCTTAACAACGATATTCTCATTAAAGTGTTTACGGAATAAATGTTTAATTTCTTCTTTCAATCGTAACTTTTATATTTCTGCGCTCAAGGACACATGAATAACTATGTGCTCTCTTCCCACTAAAAAACATTTATTTTTTTTTAAATTTTACTTTTCTATAAGGTGATCAACCGTCCTCCTTTAGGGAGGACAGTCCTCCTTTTATAGGCTCTGTCCTTCCTCGAAAAGTGTCCATCTTTTCAATATTTTAAAACTGATCTGTTAATCTCTGTATTCAGAGATGAACCTAACATGTTTCCAAAATGTCGAAGAATGGTCTGAAACAAATATCACAGGAAATAATAGTTTTCAATGGTATTTTTTGACTTTGTCGCAAGTAAATTAGGCAGATATAGAAAATTACGTTGAGTTTTTATCGAAAGAAATGCCTGATATTAAAATCGATGACAATTGTCTGTTTGAAGTAGAACGAAGACTGAATGTGTATTTAAATTCTAATAAATAAGAACAATTGGAAAATCAACATGTGCTAAGAAATCGGAAAAAGATGGATGAAATTACTTAAACCATTTCAAAAATGAACACATTCCATATGAAAATGTAATTATTCTTATTGAATTTATGTTGTGCTCTGCCCTGGAATTAATGCAGCGGTTGAAAGAGTTCTTTTTAATTGGTAATGATTTTTGTGAAGTGACTTGGGAGAAATCAAAACTGAATGTTAATATTTTAGCTATAGTGCTTACCGTAAAATTCAGTATGAAGGATATTTTTTGAAGATAATAATTAAAAAGAATGCAAGCGTAATTAGCGAATTTTTGTTTGAATTAATAAAATGTTTCATATATTTAAGTTGTAATTTTTTCTTAAAATTTTCTTCCTCCTTTTCATTGTAAAAAAAAATGGTCACCTTATTTTCTATGAATATTCCATTTGTGAAATATTACAATACAATCTCAAAGTCGACTGAAACAAACCTGCTTTCAGTTCAGTTGAATGTAAACATGTAATATTCGAATTCACAGACAGTATTTGTTTATAACAAAACCTTTTATTGAGAAATGCATGTATCTGAAACAAAAAAAATAAAATTTAAATTCTCTCAATGTCTCAAAACACGAATAGCAATTGAAAATAGTTCTAGCAGCGAAACTCGATATACTCATAGATAAATTCGTGTCCCCAAATGGACAGCAAAAGCTGTAGAAACATATAAATATCGGTTTTCTTGGAATAATTCCGGTAAATGTTTAAGCAAAGGAAGGCGCGAAAGTTTCCAACTCGAAATCGGAAACAGAAGCGGAAAATGGTGTCCTTGATAAGTTGCTCGACTCATCTGTCTTTACAAGGTCATGTTATGTTAATGACACTGTCTGGCCGTTTCTTTCGTTGAAACACCCACATTTAAATATCTGGTGTGGTGTTTTGTACATGGATAGTGCAAGTTGTTTAACTAGTTTAGCTCGCATTTTATGAATTCTGAATATTAATTACGCGGAAGCTTGTGAAAAATGTTCTCGCTTTAAAATTTAAAATCAATAATAAGTAAAATTTAAAATTGTTGTGTGTAAAATTTTAGAGATAAGTATTCATTAATTCAAATTATAATGAATGTGAATATATTTTAATCTATCAGTGTATGGTTCTTTTCTGTGATGAAAGATAATAAATTTGTGTCTTTGTATTTATTTTGATATAATTTACTTTGGCACGAGATCTCGATGGGTAGTTTTTGAATATTCACCTGAATTTTTCCTGTTATTTTATGTGGTTTCTAACTTATGTGCTTTAAATCTTACAATTAGACTTAGTCTTTCTCTTCGATCTGTTTGATTTACGTATTAATTTATTTTAAATGAGTAATTAATGTATTGTTTCGCGTATTCCATTATCTTTCGGGTTAATAGTTTTCATTAATAAATTTGTTATATTGTCACAACCAGTTTTTCTATGCTAGCGTTCTGTCCTAACTTTTTTTTTTGTTAAATTCTGCAACAACACTTTTAAAATCAGAACTGAAGTTGAAGGAAAATTATACACTTTCTTAAATACTAATTATAAGTTTTTTGACTATTTACTTTTACTATATGATTTAGCAGTTTCATAATCTCGTCTTCTACCTGATCCTTTCACTTCTTCGAAACGAATCATTTTCTAAATACCAACCTTATTAAATAAATTTAACTTAGATGGAGAATTTATGATTTTCTTAAAGAAATTTCGAATGCCTGACCAGTTATATATAGCCAGGAAAATAATATGGATTTAATATAATTATCAAATCTTAATTGTTGGCACATTTGATCACTATCCCAAGTTTTTTTTATTTTAAAGACATGGTATATATCTATATAATATTAAATTTGTTTTGTTTTTTTATTCGCATATTATAATGTAAAATCTATTTTTTAGGCAAGCAATATCTAAAGACGAATATAATTTTTTATTTAAATATAATTAAATATCTTTTTTGGAAATACATTAAAATTTTTGTATTTAGTGAACGAATTGGTTGATTACAGTAGCGCACACAGAAATTTTTC
>BMAV01021696.1:115966-160280 GCA_019973955.1 Trichonephila inaurata madagascariensis
TTTTTTTCTGAATCACTACATTGAAAATTAAGGGATATACATAAACAAAATACTCAACTTTGGGAAATTTAATTCGTTAGAGCTAATTAATTAATTAAAGATATTCAACTGTAAAATTAATTATATACACTGTTCACTTAAAATAAATAGTCAAATCGTTTTCTAAGGTCTTCATTACATACAAAAAAAATAAGACACCTTTTGACATTAACTATTTTTTCTGAACAAATATGACAATCTTCGTAATCCACTGAAAATGCCGTCAGCTGAAAACGCAATTTCTGCTATAAAACTATCCGCCTTCCCCGCTAAAATGCTCATCATAGAACCCGTGCTGCCATACATCTTGGAAGAGTAGATTTTAAAGAATATTCCTGCTAAGTATCGTCAGAGTATTCGTAAAAATGATTATTCTATGTAATTTTAAAGTGAGTGGTACTTATAAGTACCGTCGGTAGATAAAGGGTTAAATGTGATGGGTCGCTTAGTTACCAGTGCCGTACACATACTTTTTTTTAGAGGGGGTATATTTTATAAAGCACGTAGAAGGAATTGCCAAGGCAAAAAATGAATGCCTTTATGCAAAAAATTAAAAATATGTTGGTCCATGCCCTTTCTGTACGTTCTCCATCTTGTGAGGCTTAACCGTGTTTTTTAATAACTCTAGAATTCGAAGAACCGAACACTCCTCTGTAAGGCGGATAAGAAACTAAATTAATTATTGGTTAGTTAAGAATTTTCAGTTTGAGAGTGAAACTAAAAACGAGTCTTGAGATAAAATAATAATTTAATAGAAGTGGAGAGGAAATATAAACTGCAACTATAGGAGCTAGCGGAATAATAAAATAGCTAGAATAATTCATCACGAAATTTCTCACTATAGGTCAGTGTTGGTAATCTCTGATGCTCATTACATGAATCGCCTTTCGAGTCTTCATTCAAAAATGAGAAAATGCAGTTCATTTCCGATTTTAGTACATTTCATCAAATCACTTCGGGGAATGAAAACGTGGACACTGATTGATTGTTAATTAACGTCCTATTCTGAAGCAAGATTGGCGTCCTATTCAGAGCTATTGGCTAAATTGGCGTCCTATTCAGAGCTATTGGCGACAGATCTCTTAATTTTGAACCACGGTCAAATGACGAGGCACTGGAGTCGAACGAACACCCCGTTAGTCTGTGCCTTTCATTTATTTATTCTGAATCTACTTAAAGTATTTTAAATTTTTTAGGCATTATTTATTATTTTACGTAATTTATTTTATCAAGGCGCAAATGTCAGTCATTCTAAAAATATAGATTGGAGGTTAGAGCCTGTAAGTGCTGTATGCTTCATAAAGCCATTCACGACTTATTCTCTCATTCTGAGTATTCACTTAAAAAAACTTTACAAATAGATGTTACGCTGTTTTTCCAACATGTAATTTCGATCGTCGTACTTTTAGGAGAAAGGTGCTTGGCATTTAGAAGTAGCAACGAAAATTCAAACATAATGAAATCATTTTTAAACAGCCCAACTATAGTCCCTGGTAACAAAAGTGAATTTTGCTGCAAACTTTAGCACTGCTTTACAGATTCTGCTAACTCTTTCAATTAGGTTTGTGTAACTAAAGAACAGTTTTCCAAAATACTCGCTGAAAAATTGAGAAATATTTGCGAACATTTCAAACCAGACTTTCGGACTATACTATATTAGGAATTGAGTATGAACTCAGTATAATTCAGATGTGTTTCTGAATTATACTGTGATGAAAAAATCCTCTGGGTTATACTTTTGTATATTGTTGCTGTTTTGTTCAAGTAGTGCAGAGAGAGAGAAATCAAATGGCGAGAAGGCGTCCAAAACGCCCCTTGCAATTTTGAAGACCTTTGGGGAATAAAGCATTTGATGGTTCGTGGGGTTTTGGTCTTTGTTGTACTTTTGTATATTATTTGTTTTAAATGAATTATTTGACGTAAAAAGGTATTATAAGCATGTGCGTCAGTTTTTTGAGTTACACGGTTGTTTTTTGGACATTGCAAAGAAATGTAAAAAGGACCATATACCTTTTTTTTTAGAATTCTTGCATTGTAGTTCCCTTAGAGCGCGAATTTTTACAGGGAGCGGTTCAAAGGTTAAATCCAACCCCGCTGGCATCCAACTATCCAAGCTTCCATGCCATCAACACCAGATATGCCACACATCTGACCAGATATCATTACAGAGAATGGCGGTTCTTTTAAAAATATATTTAAAAAACACTTCATTATAACCCTCTAAGCGGTCTGCATTTATAGTCTTGTGCCATTCTAGAGATGCTTCAAAAATGCACCGCACATATTTTTTTGCTTTCAGGTGGGGTTCTCAAAAGCGGTTGAGCCGTATTTTTAAGAATGCTGCTCGGCCGCTTTTGGGAATCTTGCTTGAAGGCAGAAAAAGCATCTCTAGAATGGCGGAATTTTACGTGCAGACCGCTTGGAGGGTTAATATCAAACATACTTTTGTTTTAAATTAATTTTTGCTGTTTACATACAAATACACAATATCAACATTTTAGGTAAAAACATTCATTGGCACAAACAAAACGATACCTTTTTAAGTTTTCGTTACAAATCAAATACATACTTAAGCATAGATTTGATAATGGTCAGATAATAGCAACATTAAAATCAATAAAAATTTACTTTGAAATTTCTTGTCCAAATTTTTTTCTCTTTACTAATTTTTAGTCTTATATTGTTAACTATTTTGAATACATCGTAGCAATTCTACTCGATCTTTACTCGCAAAGCATAAATTATTATGGTAGAACAAATGAGATTTATTACAAGAATTGAATATTAGAGTGAGTGAGTGAATATTAACGTCGCACTGTTCAGCTACACGAGGGCTTTTTGGCGACGGACCACGTAATTTTGAACCATGGTCAAGTGACGTGGAAGACACATGAGCTGGCACACCCTCCCTTCTCTTAACTACCACACCACACCAACGGGAGGACGTTTGAACTCTCGCCAGATTTAACGTGCATCGCTCCCCTACACAGCGGGTCTTTAGTGGTACTGGGCTCGAACTCGTGACTAGGCTACGATCCGATACTTTGACCACTCGGCTACCGTGGCCAAAACGGAGCTTGAGAACAAGTTGAGAAAAGTTCAGCTTCTCACTGAAAAAAACAAACTCGTACGGCTCCGAAGATGCCGAAAACTTTTGAGAAGGGCCGCAAGTCAGCGCTCGGAGTGATTCATTTTCACTGATTAGAAGCTCTTTACGGTTCAACAAGTTCATAACTCCCAAAACGACAGAATCTGGTGTGTGGAAGCTCCGAGCACCTCGGCAGTTGTTGAACATCGCCAATATCCAAAGTCGATCATAGTTTGGGGCGGAATTTGTGCAAGTGGCAAAACACTTTGGTTTTTGTGGAAGAGCACGTTAAAATCAATCAAAAAGTGTACCAGAGGGACATTATTGAAGATGTACTTCCGCAGGACCAAAAGCATTTCGGAAATGCAAATTGGACGCTTCAACAAAACTCTGCACCAGTTTGCAAGGCCAAAAAGACACAAGAGCAAGGCGAATTTTCCAGACATGATATCATCTGAAGAACGACCACCCTACTCGCCGGCTCTCAATCGCATGGATTACAGTGTATGGTCCATGACCTACATTAAACCGCACAAAACTTTGGACTTTCTAAAGCAATCACTTCTGCGGGAATGGGGTATATTAAAGGTAAAAGACTTGAGGTCCATTGTGGAAAACTTCTGCAAGCGTTTGCGCCTCTGCATTGCTGCAAACGGCGGTCACTTTGAAACCAATTAAATTTATTTTTTAGTACAAGCGTATTATTATTATTATTTGTTAATTTCTTATAATGTTATATAAAAAATTGTTTGTCCGGGTTTTTTTGTGTGCCGCACCTTGTATACTAATTTCATCCACGAAATAACACCCAATTAATCTTACCAAATAAAAAATTACATATCTAACAAAGAATTTGGGAAAACAGCAGATCATTATAGTTAGTGTGTCTGTATGCACATTCATCACACCACCTAGCATAATCACTTGTAAAAAGAATCTGGTTGAGAGGTAGAGTCCTCAAGTTCTTTGAAAAGTGAAATATAAGTGCAGTCATGTTATATTGTGTACAAAGCATATGAATGTAGGAACAATACATTTTTTTGCTTACTACACTTTTTATCCAAGAAAGTTGCATTAGTCTGATGAATATTTTTTGAATTTGAATTATCAGTTACAAATGCTATTATTTAAATTTTTCTCTTTTAAAATTATCTACTTGTCTTCTAAATTAAGGCCCAGTGGTAGAGTATCACGCTTCTACACCACAAGTTCGGGTTCTATCCTCGGGCTTCGCCAACACCTCGAAGGTGTTGGCTGTTCAAGGTCGACTCAGACTTTCATCCCTTCAGTGGGTCGATAAATGAGTACTAAGCTTGCTTGGGAACTAAAACACTGAAGGTTTTGTTTCAGACTGACTACCTGATCGGGACATCTGCTCATGCACCTCAGCCCCAATGGTCATGTATACTAGGATGGGCACAGTAGGCCCTGGCCCTCAGGCTGTTGCGCCTCCGAGTTTGAGTTATATTAATGTCGCATTTTCAAGCTGCACTAGGGCTACTGGGTGACGGACCTCCAGTGGTGTAGCGTGGGCTTTCGCCGCCTAGGGGTGGAATTTGTCACCTCTCTATTTTAATTATCAGTCAAGAAATTTAGTCAAAGTAAAAAAAAAAACATTTAAATTTTTTTATTGGTTAAAAATGCACTTTTCGTGTTTTTTTCAAAGCAAAATCTTTTATACAATTGTAAATATCAATATGTATGTCATGTTCATATTGATATGCTAAATTTGTTAGCCTTAACGTGGACATAGTCGATTTGAGATAATTTTTGATTAATTTTAGCTTAGAGAAGCTTCTCTCGTAACTGACATTACTGATGGCAGATGTTAAAAAAATTCTCAACATTGTGACAATGTTTGGTATGCCATCTTCAAGTTTGGACTCAATAATATATTTTAATAAACCCAGAGAGCCAGATCTATTGAGTTCTTTTTTACAGCCCGAGTCTGTTGCAGCTACAAAAGCTGGTAGACGTACGCGCTCAAGTTGTAATTCTTCTTTGTTAATGTCTTGAGGAGCTTGATCCAAGTTAAGTTCGTCCATGCTCAATATCACTTCAGGCCTTAAGAAAACATATTTTTACGTTTGATTCTGCAAATGTTGGAATCCTTCTCGAATTTCAGCAATTACTCTGTCTATTAAGAAAACATTGCTCGCCTCAAGTCATCTTCTTACGATAAGTGAACATCTTTACTTCCGTCGCCAAATATATGCTTCCTCCTGGGGGTTAAAAAGAAATTTCAAGCTCTTCACATAAACTTTTAGCATATATTTAAGCGTCATCCACGAATTCCTCTCGTTTTGCTTCTAATATGGTCTGTAAAGCACGTATTTTTTGAGCACATTGATGGATATTTAGTCCTTTTGTTTGCAAATAATTTTGAGCATCATTGACTTCACATAGTACCGGTTGCCAGAAGCCTCAGTAACATAAAAACGAATGCGATTGCATAGAGACTAATAAACTTCTTGCATCTGTGCGTGTATTAAAGGTTTCACTCGTTTCCATCAGTTCTGTCGCGCGGGTGTGATTTGAAGTTTGAAATATCTTTTGAATTTAAATATCTGGTGCTTGTCACCGCCCCTTTTCGTTTCCTGCCCGGCCTATGGCCCCCTCTGAACCCCCCTCCTGCTACGCTGCTGCGGACCTCGTAATTTTGAACAATTGTCAAGTGACAAAGACAACACCTGAGCTGGCACTCCTCTCTTCTGACTTCCACACCATATCAATGGGAGGTCGTTTAAGTCTCGACATTTTTGATGTGCATTGGCTCCCTCTATACGGTGGGTCTTCAGCACTACAAGGCTCAAACTCATGACATACCAACCACAAGTCCAGGACCTTGACCACTAGGCTACTGCAACTGCATCATCATTTGCAAATAAAATGTTAAATTACAGCTTATATGAGCACAAAAAATAATTCTCAAATACTTCTTGTATAATTTCAAAAATATTTTTGAAAACCTTTTTAAAAGTTTTTTTTAGCGACAAATACCTTATACATTTACCCCAGTTTTACATGATATTTAATTGTGTGCAATTGCAGACTAAGCAATCTAGTCATTAGGGGAAGAAAGAACAGTAATAACTTTTGAAATTCTTATTGCAGATGGATGAAACTGATATCGCCAACAATTATTCAAATGAAACTATTTAATGACGTTAAAGGATTAATTTATTAGCACAGTTAACTTCTCACTCTTCAATGAAAGTAATTCTTTTAGTACAGCAGACTTCTTATCATAAAATATATACATAACTAAATTTAAAAAAATTCTCCTCCACTCTAGCTAGTTATAGAAAAAAGCTAAGAATTTTCAATTTTTGTAATTTATCCTATTGTATAGAAAAACAATTTATTTTATTTTTGAGCAATCAATATTAATTGAAAAGATAGTCTTAAATAAAAATAGAATAGAAAAATTTTATTAAACAATTAAAAAGAAAACAAAAGGTTTAATGGTTTTGTACTATAACTAATTTGTGTGATTGAAGTAATAAAACATTGTCCTCAAATGGTTTTTTATCTCCCTGAATATCTTTGATGCTAATGATTGAAATTGAATCAAATTTAACTATTTAGTGTATTTTCTACTGAATTTTTTAAGCTGTATCTAATTTCATGAAAGAAAATTCTTTCTAAAAGTTAGTTAAATATGTAATTTACTAGCATTATAATTTAGTTCCCTAAAATATCTTAACAATGATATTAATTGAAAAATCAAATGCAGCTAGTTTTTTTTGGCAAGAGATTTTTAATTTATTTTGAAAATAAGGGGGGGGGGGGGGTATTTTAGATAAAAATTTTAAAGGGAAAAAAAAACCCTATAAACTTTCTTTAAATTTTTTACATGATTGTTTTTTAAAAAGTAATAAAATATTTCTAACTTAATTTGAAATGTAATTTAGGTCTGCTTTACTTCTTTACTTTGTTACCATATACATCATTTTGTTTTATCATCACTCTACAATTAATAAATAAATTTAAACATAATGCTACAGTGTTTATTTTTAATTATAAAAAGAGCAACAAAAACAAAACAAAAACTCATGTATAAAGTATTTAAAAATATTTTTTAATTAGCATTATATTTACATAAAATACACATTTGCACCAAAACATCTCCTTAATATTTAGTGTAATGTTGTAGTTATGTTGAAGAATTAAAAGTTAATTTTTCATGTGTGAGTTATAGGGCACAGGTGCTAAGAATTTTAAATCTATTGTATTAATAAAAACTAATATATTACTATGTGATGCATATAAGCTTAAAAGTTCCCAAGGACAAAAAATAATTTCTTTTAAAATTTTTTTTACTATTTCTTTTAGTGACAATTGCAAATATAGTTTTGAATTGATTAATTTTTAGGAGGGAGAAAAAAAGAGTATGTTTTTAAATGCTTAACGATGAAAAATATTAAAGAAAATAATAGTGAATAATCAATTTAATAACTCTTCTGTATAGTATATTTTCTTTGAAAAAACTTGTTCATACTAAATACAATAAAAATTTATTAAAAACTTAAGTATTTATTACAATAAATAATTCATAAATATATACTTATTACATATAAAATAAATAATAAGTGTATAATAAATGATTAATATATATTTCATATATTAATTTCACAATTTTATCTTTTTTCCCTTAAGTTATTTTTTTTAATTATGCAAAATGTTTGCAAGAAAGCATGTGATTCAATAAATTTCTTGGGGAATGTAAAACTATTGAGAATATAATTTGAAAATCTACGAGTCCATAATTTTCAAAGTTTCAATTGCTTGTATCACTTTATTGAGCTCTCCTTCAGTCAATGTGATCTAAAAATATGAAAATGAATATAGAATCAGTTTCAAAATATATATTAATACATAAAAACGAAATTGAAAAAATGGTAATAAAGTTGATTTTAAAACAATTTTAATGGAACATCTTTTGTTGCAAATAACTATTTTGGTTAATGATCTTAAAATTACTGTTTAATTCCAGAAATAAGCTGTTAATTTAAAATATATAAATTAACAGATGAAATTAATTTCTGTATTTTTTAAAAAATATATTCAAAAACTGAGGAATAATTACACACATTTATATAAACTATAATATTCTGAAATCTTTAACACATTGAGTCCAATTATAATATCACTATAAAAGGCTAGAACTCAGTTACGTGAAAGTTGTTTTGAGAATTTTCAATGTGCATTTCTCTATACAAACATTTAATACATAAATTAAATGAATGCAAAATTGTATTTTAAAAATTTTATGTTAGAAAAAATATTAGTACAGCTTTATATTTTGCTTAAATGACAAAAAAAAAAAAAAAAAAAAAACATTTTTTTTTTATAAAAATTAAAATACTCATTAGACTTTCCTTTAAAGCATTCCTGAAACTTATAATCTAAATTATATGCCTTCTAAACATGCAAAGACATTAAAAATCTGTGCTGAAGAATTACCCAAGAAGAAAATTTAATAGAGAATATTTTTTGGAAAAGAAAGAAAACAGTTTTAAAACTTTCATCTACATACAAAGTTCATTTTCAAGTTAAAATGAACAAATATAAAATTATTGCATCATTTTCTGTTACTTAAAATCACTTTCAACTAAAAAATTCAAAAATTTCTCAACAGCACACAGTTTTGAACATGTTAAAAAAGCTAAAAAATTACTTAATTAAAAAACAGACAGAGGCGCAAAAATCCAATCATACTTTTTCAACATGAGATTCCCTAACAGCAGCAGGAACTTTACTTTCATAATCTGGTACTTCTGTAGCTTGCCTTAGTTTAGATATTTGTGAACACAATTTCTCTTTCTTTTGTTCCAATCGAGATATTTCTTTACTTATGTCAATATGACCCTAAATAAAAATGTATAAAATTATCACACTCATATGATCTAATACTGATTTGTCTTTCATAAAAAAATTAAATTAATATCCCATTTTATCATTTATAAATCTTATATGAAGAATCAAAAACACTATAAAAGCTTGAAGAATATATTCTTCTAACTTTAAATATTAGTATGAAGAGAGAGAAAAAATAATACAGCCAATATTCTAATTCTAAACAAGTTTTAAATAAGGACAAAGTGGCTGAAAATGTAACTAATAAAATCACTTAAAACTTTCAACATTTAAATCAAATCATGACTTTCAATCTTGTATGTTACCATGATAACTTGGTGGAAATTAACAAAACTGTGTAAATTATAAAATTTTATAATTAAATTTAGGAAAACCACTTAACAATAAAATTTTATTCAAATATATCTTTCATCAAATAGAAAAGTCAATGGGATAACTCAATTTTCTTTTTAAAATTGCATTTATGTTTTCATTATGTAATGTTACCATACCAGAATTTTTATATTTTTTACACTTATTTCTTCCTTTCCAATTTATTCAAAAATATTTCTTTACTATAACAATTATGAAAACATTTGATTAATTATAAAGAATAACTTTCATTAAAACTCAGATCACTCATTACATAACAAAAATTGAACAAAAATACCTTAAGAAGCAGGTATGCTTCACAATTTTCAGATATTGTTGTGATAGCACACCCTTGTGGAATTTCTTCAGAATCTGCTATTTTTATACTTGCTGATGAAGTTAATGTTAAAATAGTTTCTTCAAGTCCACATATTTGAGATTTTGTTTCTTCATCATCACATTTAATAAATACTAAAAAAAAATTAAAATATTCAAAATAATAAATAAATAAACAAAAAAAAAAAGTAATAAAGAATGCAATAGAGATCATTTTATATAAAATAAAACCTTTCATTTTAGTAATCTGATGTCTCCATCATATAAAATTATATCGATATGTTTTAAAAGGTAATGGTACAAATAAAATAACATAATGAATATATGACATTATATATTAATCGCTACACAAATTACTGTTTGAATCATCAATATTACACACTAAATTAATTGTGATAAGAAGGCTCATTAGCATTTCATTATGAATTTCTTATTAAATATTTGCAGTTAAAGGAAATCTATTCACATAGAAAATGAATTTCTACCTGTTTCTTAAAAATTTAAGCATATTTTTAAAAAAACCAAATTAATTATTGATGAATATTATGAAATTGCTCATAAAATAAATTAACTATTTTTCACATTTAAAAATAACAAATTATATAAAAAAAATTAATGTAGAAAATAATTCTTAAAAATATACTTACAATCTAATTTTTCATTCTTTGCTAGATTATAATCAGACCTTAATGATCTAACTTTATGAATGATATTTAAAGCAAAAGCAACTGCTTTTTCTAAGCCATCATTTTTCAAAGAATACTAAAAATAGGAGAAAAAAAGAAAAATTAAAGGAAATGTATATAAAATACATGCATTTCAAACAACTAGGTTAAACAAAACTTTACATACAAGGAAAAGTAAAAAAATATAACCCAGAATTATTACTTAAAAATTAAGATAGAAAAGAAAAACTTATATATTGATTATTTTTCCATATAGTCCCCCACTTTATAGATACATTTTCCTCAACATTCAGGTAGCTCCTTTTTATCATTTTCACAAATTGATAATATTGGTCCCAAAGCCATTGGATAATAAATGTCTACTAGTACTACATCATCAAATCTCATTGCTCCTTTAAAATTTCTTTCAGCAGTACATAGTGCTGAAAATCACATGGAAACAAATCAAGATAGTAAAGAGGGTGCTCCAGTGAATTTGGATTTCACTTCACACTTAACTAATTTCACTTCAACATTTAAGAATTTCTTAAGAGTTATTGGAATTACACCATATTTTTCTACACTAGGAAAGTATAAATAGGATAAAGAGATGGAACTGCACATTGAGGTACATCTTAAGTATAAGAATATTCAAGAATATTGGTCTGAATAAGCCATCCATTTTCCTTACTTGTTATTTGCATATAGAGAAATACCCGCACAGTACAACAGGTTTATCACAATTTCAACTAGTATATGGATATCTCTGTTTGAAGCTTCTTTCTTTTCTTAAAGTATAAGTAGGAGAGAGAAATATTTAAACTCTGACTCTCATTCAGTAAAAATCTACTTAGAAGACCCGATGGAAAAGTTAAGAAGAGCTCATAAACTTTGAGATTGTCGAGGAGATTCAAGGTAACCCAGCACAACATTATAATTTCCTAATCAACAGGGAAATATTTTACGATGGAAGATAAGAGATTTTTGTTTTACCTTCCTTCATTAAGAAACTAATGAAAAGATAGATGGGTCTATCTACGATAATTGAAATAACTAGACCTTATTCCGTGAGTGTTGAACTAGATGATAGTAGTATGGGAGAACTTAACTTCAACAAGTTATGTCCTCAGAAAGGTCTGTATTTTTTGCCAAGATTCCTTATGTTTAAACAGATATGGCTGTAACATCCAAGGTAGATTTTCAAGATCACATAATTAAAAAATATTGGAATTTGAAGGATTTCCAGTGATTTGATTTGTTTAATACTCTAAAAAAATTCTCAAGTTTATTCAGTCCATAAGTAAAAGCAAGTGGATATAATGTGACACTGAAACTTGAGTACATCCCAAGAAGAAAGAGAGAGGATGCACCCCTACCACATATTTATTGTTCTATAGCATGAAGAGTCAATTAATTGTCAGATCAACAAGATGCTACTTGTTTAATCAAGTGAAAGTGAATGGACACATTCAATGATCTGTGTCTAAAACAAGACAGTAGTCTCAGACTGTGCAATGATTACAGACATCTGAATAATTACACTGTAGTAAATCATACTCTATGCACCTGCTACAGCAAAGGGCTTTCTGTTTGAGATGAGTCAAACCTAATTATGCAACTGTTCTAGACTTCACCAAAAGATACAGCCAGATTCCAATGGAAGATAAGACAAGACATCACACAGCTTTTGTGAATGATAATGGACATCACCAATTTAGTGTTATGCTTTTCTGAGTACAAAAAAAACACACCTGGAATTCATTTCAAAAAGTTGTGGATAAGGTCAGGGGCATAGCTACTGCTGTATCAATGACACAAGGCCCCAACATGTGTAACTACAGTACCACACTAGCAGGGCTTTCATTTATAAAAAGAGGCCCTAAAGGGATTTTGATATGAGGCCCACTCAGAACTACCTACACCAGTGGATAAAGTATTAGTGAAATACCTAAGCCATACTGTCCATCCAAGTGTATACTGTCATTCATACATCAATGATGTTGCAAGTTTAAATTATTTATTAGGTTGGATTTATGATGAACTTGAACAAACCTAATTTTGCAAGAATGCAAGAAAAGTTTCTACACACAAAAAATTTATATTGTATAGGTATCTGCTCCTATTTAGTTAAACAACTAAATTGATATTTCATTTGAGACATTTTACATAAATGAAAAACTATACCTCCCTAATAATTTTTCAACATATGCAAAGCATATTTCAATATAAATAACAAGAAAATTATATATTTAGAAGCCATTTATTTACAAGGGTATAAAACTTCATTGAAAATAAAATACTATTAATAACATCATTTCAAAATTTCTATATTATATGAAAGACAAATGACTAATAAAAAGCAGTACACATATTGCTAAAAAACTAATTTTAAAAATTCAATCATAAAGTAATAGCACTGTCATATAAAATATAATTAACCTTATAAGGAAGTGGATATTGAGCAACAATGATACTCAATACAGGATCATTCTGCCTTCTTGGTAGCCTCTGAAATAATTCTTCCGTCACAAACGGCATAAAAGGACTTAAAAGCCTAAGACCTATATCTAAGCAAGTATAGAGAATTTCTTTGGCTGTTTCAATAGATACTTCATTTCCAGACTGGAAAACAGGTTTTAGTGATTCCTAAAGAATTACAAAACAATTGTGTTATTTAGATATTTAATATAAATTTTTAATGAAATTCAAAATACTTCAAAACTTGTAAATGCATAAAGAAACAGCACTCAATAATTACCAAGTAAACATCACATAAATCATAAAGCCAAAAGGCATAACAAGCAGTTGTAGCAGCAGGAAAGTCATAAATTTCAAAACCAGCATTGCAAGATTCTACAGCGTAAGATAAACGACTAAGAATCCAAAGATCCATTTTGCTTTCATGACCACTTAACTACAAAGAAGAAAAAAGCATAATAAGATATTTTTTTAAAGATTTTACAAAATTCTATACTTTTTACAAAAACTGAAATAGTTATATGCACAATATAAAGTAGTAGTTACATCTGATTAAAATTAAATAACAAACTAAATTAACATTCATGCCTTGTGGAAAACAAAATACTTCTTACATCCAAAGATTTAAAGAACATAAGTCTGCAGAAGGAGATTTGAAAGAGATTCATCGAAAGAAACAATCATAGAAAAACTAAATATACTGTAAAATCCGGTGTATAACATGCACCTATACTATCAAGCTGCAATTTTTAATTTTTAGGTATATTCGCTGTATAATGCACCAAGAAACCTGAAATGTATGTGCGCAATGCTCTTATGTTTTGAAATCATTTATTCGATGTATTATTCCAAGCTTTAGAAAAAAATTGCATACGTCTAAAACTATAACCCTGCAAGAACATAAGGAATGCCATTTCTTTGAAATAATCAGTATTTTGATACATGTAGAAGTCTAACGAGTGGTAGTGTATCGCACATTAAAATTCCGGGCTGGGCAAGGTTGACTCAGCCTTTCATCCCTTAAGTGGGTCGATAAATGAGTACCAACTTTGCTTGGGAACTTAACACTGGGGTTTCATATCAGACTGATCAGCTGACATGAACATCTGCACATGCACCTCAGTGCCTTTGGTCACAAAAGCTGAGATAGGGAAAGTACGCCTTGGCCCTCAAGGGCTGTTGTGCCACTGAGTTTAATTTAGAAGTCTAACTCTTTTTTATTTTTAAAACTGTCATTTTCATACCCAGCGTATAATGCACACCTGTAAATTCTGATCTTATTTTTTGTGTTCAAAGTACACGTTATGTACCAGATCTTACGGTAATAATCGAGGAATTCAAAAGATTGAAAATATATATAGCAATCACATTCTTTGTGGTTTCCATTAAATAATTAAAAATCAAAAAGAAATATCCTTATGAACAAAAACAATTATTATTTATGGGAACTATGGAAATACTTTTTTAAAAAAAATAAAGCAATATTGATTCTATATTTGATTAATGACAAATTACTTAAAAAAAAAAATTAACAGCAAAAGTACTGCTGCTGAAAAAAAAAAAAAAAAAAAGAGAACATATCAAAGAGTAATTATCACAAATTTTGATTTCTATAGAATATTCTTATTCAAATTGAAAGAGATAACAAAGAGATACATCAATAAAACATGAAAGAGTCTTTTTTTTTCAAAACAGGAACATTAAATTAATACTATAATATCAGACAGTTTCTAGACGTGCATTAATATGTGCCTCCAGGATACATGAAATGATCTTGGGGTATATGCTGAATAATGATGCAATAGTAGATATTGCTAGATAGATTGAATATACGAGAAAGTTGCCTTTTATTTTTGTAAAAGAAAGGGGAGGAATTAAGATGTCATAATTTTATTTCTTATATTATATAATTCAGGCTATATTCCTTTATTTATTATATAAGGACAATTGTTCCCTGAATTTTTTTTATGTGCAACAACTCTTATTTCACTCATTGACACATTATAACACAGAATTCCCTTTCTATTGAAATGAAAGACATTTTGGATGATTCAGTAAAAGTAGTCTATTTTCATGAAAATCCCACCACATAAGTTCAAGGCAGGTTATTTTCCTCAATGTGTCAAGAAATGGCAATATTCTCACAAACCCTACTCCATCATAGTATAGTTCAATGGCTGTCTCATGGTAAAATGTGTAAAATTCTTACCTTATTTGTTCAAACTTAGACATAAGTCAAAGTGTTCTTCAAGAAGTTTGACTACATATCACATGTCTTGCATACATATCTGTTATTTTTTAAAAATTAAATCAGCTATTTGAAAATTCATCCCTCTCTCTTTCTGAACCATTCATAATTACTGCATTTATGGAGAAAGCTTTTTTATCTCATATTTATTTAAAAGATAAGTACAGGAAAAGATTTTGCAAAGTAATAAGGACTTAAGACTGTGTTTGTAACCTTCTGATCTAGATTTCGAAATAAACAAAAGCTGCCAAACACACAGCCTTAAGGTTCCTATTAAATCTGCTCACATATTTTAAAAGTTTAATTAAATGCACATAATTATCAATAAATATCTTTTTTTCATCACTGGAAAAAAAAATGTCACTACATCTAATTGTTATTGCTGAACCTGAAACATGCAGATGTTAATAATTATAGATAATGGGATGAGATTGGGGTTCATAAGTCAAGGGGAGTATCCTGGTTTTAAAAAAATTTTAAATGATGCTGTAAATAAAGATCTCAAAGGTAAAAAGCATTTTTTCATACCTTAAATTCAGCTTTAGGTTTAAAATCAGTGCCTAGATACATCAAAGCAAATTTGGTAGCATTCCAAAGTTTATTACAGAAATGTCGATATCCTTCAACACGATTTATATCTAAATTAATATCACGTCCTGAAAAAACAAATTTTAATATTAATTCATAAATGATGAAATAATGAATATGGAAAAAAATACAAAATGGAACAAAAAAATCAAAAGTTCAATTTTTAAGCATTATGAATATTTTTATAACTTTCCTTAAAACTATTTTCTGTAAATTTATCAACAAAAACAATTATTTTATAAATACAATTACAATTATAAATGAAGTTCTTAATACACTAACAATTAAAATTGTGTTACATTAAATTTACTCTAACTAAAAAATGCTTGAATTTTTACAACAGAAGTAAAAATTTGGCTATTAATTGACAAAACAAAGAGAACAAAATTAATTTTAAAAAAAATGAATTCTTTTAATATTATAAAAAATAATTTAAAACCAATTTCTGATATTTTTCAACACTAATAATTAGTTTAGAATTTTAAGAAAATAGATTTTTCTGTATTTTGATTGAATGAGGTACATTGTATAAAGGTTTGAAATAACACAAATTAAACAATTACAATCATTTTTATAATTAGAGAACATTTTGGAAGTAAAAATATATAACATACTTAAAGTCTCTTAATTTTCATCCTTATCATCAAACTCTTTATAAAAAATTTCTATAGCTGTGCAAATATAATTAATATGAATCTTCATTCTCATTATAATTGTTAATATTCTTCTGTCAGATAAATTTAGACATTTGCTTTCTACTGGATATGCATCATTTATTTCTAGCATTTAATTCACAAATATTATAAAAATCTTAACTAAATCCATTCAATTTTAGGCAAAAACTAAAGGATAATTACACAGCTAAACTAATAGGAAGTTTTGAAATTTTTATTTAAACAATACAGAATTCAGTATATACACTTTGATTTTATATTAAAAAATCAAGTTGAATTTTTAAAAAAAAAAAATTTTTTTTTTATATATAAATTTTTAAAATTCTATTTTTTTACTGTTTTTGATAACTTTTTGTATATTTAAAACATCTAGTCTTTCTTCTCAAGGAAGTGTAAAATGAGTTTTTCATTTGTATAACTGAATCGGGAAAAAAAATTATGTTGATAGTATTTGGTTATGATTTTCAACATCTTATTCCATATGATCAATTGAAAAGATAGTCTGGATTCCTCAAAACTGAAATGTTCTCTGTTTATATTTTCAACCAGTAAAGAGATTAAAATTCTTAAAACTTATTAACTTCCTATTAAATGTCATGATTCAATGAAATCCCAAAAGAGTTAATACTGCTTTACCTTTTAAAATACATTTTTTTTATAGAAGCAAATTACTAAGTTTTAAAAAGTCATTCAGATTAATTCATCTTCTGTTCCATTACATAGAAAGATGTGTGTGTGTATTTAATTATCTCTTCTAATGATAGTTTTTTGGGCTGCGGTAGCCCAGGGGTCAAGGTATCGGATCATGGCAGGCATGTCATTTCGAGCCCAGTACCACTAAAGACCCACCGTGTAGGGCAGAGATGCATGTTAAATCTGTCAAGAGCTGAAACGTTTTCTCGTTAGTGAGGTGTGGTAGTTAGGAGAGGGGGTGCCAGCTCAGGTGTCGTCCACGTCACTTGACCACAGTTCAAAATTACGTGGTCCGTCGCCAAAAGCCCTTGTGTTGCTGAACACTGCGACGTTAATATTCGCTCACTCAATGATAGTTTCTTATAAAACTTTTGAAATTTAATCCATAACATTCTATCACTTTAAAATATCAAGAACAATATGATTTCTAATATTATTCCATAAATACTTGGGTCTAAATGCCTCTCATCAGTAAAAAACAAAGAAAGGAAGAGCAGCTAGAATTTATAAATAAAATTAACCGTATATTAGGGTTCATGCTTATTGCAACACATCACGGTATTACAGTTATCCTATTTGCATCATATTAACCAAGGAGTGAGCAGAAACAAAATGAAAACAAAAGGTTGTCTGTGTCATTCGCTCAGTGTCAGTGATGTTTACATTTATTATGTAATAAATGAATGAAATTCTGGTAATACAGTACAAAAAGAGAAACTGTAACAAAAATACAAAAAATATCACCTCGATTTTCAGTTAAAAGTCAACAATACTCTCCTTTCCTTCAAATTTGCATCTTAAAAGATTGGGAATGTATGCAATTTTTTTAATTACAAAATATATAAAATAAAAAGATTCTATTGTCAATATAATTTCATATTCATGCTTCAATCAAACTAAGAAAGAATCTTTGATCCAGATGAACCAAACATTATTTTACATAAATATTAGGAGTCACCATAATTCATAATATTTCTCAGAATCAATACTTTGTTTTTTAATTAATAAAGTATTATACCTAAAACAAATAAAAATAACTGAATGAAATATAATTAAGATATAAAGTAAAATTCTAAGTTTAATTAACATTAATTTCTCTTGTTTCACCATACTGTGATTCCTTACAAGAACAACAGAATTGAAATACATGCAACTTCTGAAGACTTAATATGTAGTGAATTTTGACAAATAAATACAATGTAAAGGTAGAATGTATGGAATATAAATAATACTCTTTCACCACTATTTCCAATCATTTTTAAAACTGTCATTTAAAATCATTTTTCACTTTTTTAAAACTGAAGTTTCCTCATGCTAATTAAACCATGATTAATCATAAGATGAGCATTTGCAATATTCATCAGCATCCCTGGAAATATATTATGGCTCCTCAAAATACTCTGGCACATAATTTAGGAATCATTGTTTTACACAATATAATCATAATAAAAAAAAATCAAAATATTTTTTTACCCTGAGAAGAGTAAGCACAGAGAGCAAAACGTAGTGCATCAGTTCCACACTCGGGTATTCCATTAGGGAAATCGGCTTTCTGACCTTGTTTAGCTTTATCAATTTCTTTGGGATCAAGATTAGAGTCCAGAAGAGAAGCATGTAGAGCCTAATTATTATAAGAGTTAAAATAAAGATAAGTATCAAATAATATATATAATAACATAACAAATTGTAATATTCCACAATCAAAGTTATATGCTTGCAATATTTGGCTTAAGAATATTTTACATAATAAACACTTAGCATTCTAACTTGTTAATTACATTTTTGAAGCACTTAAAACAGGTAAAAATAGTACTATAAATGTAAACTTTGCAAAAAGCAAATTTATCACACTTTTAAATTCTTTAGCAATGGAAATTAAAAAATTAATAAATACTAATATTTGCAAGGTTGCAAATAATAAACATTCCAACTTTGATGAGTTTTTAAAAAACCAACCTTGCTGATCATCAAGAAAAAAAAAGTTTAAAGTATACTAAGACTGCCACAATGGTAGATTTTTCACTGAGTACCCCAGGACCTAGGATTTTTTCAATGATTTACTTGCAGCCCTGACAGCATTCTGTAAAATTATTTTTCAGGGGTTACAACCGACATTGACAAACTTAGAAATGCATATCTGCAGCTATTACATTAAACATGCTAAAAAGAATGTGGAATGAGTTTGTCATAGCACCTTGGTAACATTCGTACTCCTTGAGGAATTCCCACTGAACACTTGTAATTGTATTGAATTTAAACTTCCAACTGTTAATTTAGATATCCAATAAACAAAGCCGTACTTTATTTTGTTTTATTTTAATAGTCCAGCAAAGTTGGGATATTCATTTAAGTTCACCTTGTATATAACTTGTGCAAAATTAAATATATTTTATGTGAAAATAAATTTAGTAATGTGAACACAAAACAATTTTTACAGTTTAATTGCTTCCGTTTGTTTTCAATTAAAATTGAATTTATAAAATCATGGTTATGGACAAAAAAAAACCCTGAACAAATAATACAGATTGATTGATTTTACATTAACATCACACTCTGAAGAAACACAAGGGTTATTTGTGACAAACCATGCAATTTTGAGCCATGTCCAAATAACAAGGGTAATACTTGAGCTAACACCCAACTCAATAAACTTCCATACCATGCCAATGTGAGGACTCTGAGCCCAAACAGATTGAAAAGTTTCTCAATCCCTTTACAAGGTAGCCTTTAGTGACACCAAGACTCAACAGAAAAAATGCCAGGCATGACTTCACAATCATGACCCCATAAATAGTGAGGGAAAAAATATATTACATCCCTTGAATGTAATCAAAATCATAAATCTTAAGGAAATTCAAGAATACCTCGAGAGAGATTCCATTAATCATGTCTATGGGATCAATTACATTGCCTAGTGATTTACTCATCTTTCTACCATGAGCATCTCTGACAATTGAATGCAAGAACACCTAAAAAAAAAGACAATCTGTTTGTTTTACACAGTTTTAAAAAATTTAGATTTTTTTTGAATATACCTAACCTATAATATATATTTTTTAGAAATTTCTTAAAAACTATATAAATATGTATTTACTTCTTTAAACGGTAACTTTCCCATCAGTTGAATTCCTAACATCACCATTCGAGCAACCCAAAAGAATAGGATATCATGTCCAGTTTCCAAAAGTGTACCAGGATAAAATGCTTTTAAGTCTTTAGTCTAAAAAATATATAAATTCACATAAAAAATGCTACACAAAAAGTTACATGTCAAGTTTTTACAGAAAACATTGTTGATGCAATAGTTAAATTTGTTTAATTATAAATATTAACGTTGTTGTTGTCGTCAGACAAGCGCAAAGTTATTAGATAGGCCCGAAGGCGTGTAGCACCACTCTAGCCACATTCTCGGCCTTATCCGAGTAGAGGGTCTCCCTGGTGCAGTTGAGGTCAATGTTGAAGAGGGCTGCCGAGATGGAAGGGCAGCTCAGGACGTGTGTGGGATCCAGTTGTATATCTGGGCAGTGTTTACACTTTGGGAATGTTTTTGAACCATCAGGAAGGATCTTCATTCCCTTGAGGTGTCCCGTCCTAAGTCATGCGATGGTTGTTGTAATTGCTCTGTCATAATTAAGCTCAGGGAGCAAAAATTTCTTTTTGGAGTTGTGACAGAGTTTCCGTTAAATATTAACTTAAAAAAATGCTTATAACATAAAATTGAAAATTAATACATTGAATTAGAAGGTTTTAAATAATTGAAACTAATATAGCATTTTTAGGGTAAAATATTACACAAATGTTAAATATTTTACTTTAAAATAATAATAATTCTAAATTTCTAGAGAAAATTACACCTATTTTTAAAAAACGGTCAAAATGCATAAACTCACTTCATTAGGCCAGCCAAATATGGAAAAGGGGAAAAGTCCAGAAGAAAACCAAGTATCAAGAACATCTTCGTCTGAAATATAAGATTTACAAATTAGACAAATTATTTTCATTCAGAATATTTTAAAGAGATCTATTTACAAAATCCTTCCATTTTCTAACCTTGCCTCAAACTAATATCTTCAATGGCAACATTAAACTTTTTAGCAGCTTTTTCTCGAGCTTCAGCTTCTGTTCTACCACTTACCCAACGTTCATTTTCACTTTCCTGTAATGAAACAAATAATGTTAAATATATTTTAAATAATTATAATAATATGCTATAATTATTTAATAAAATTAAATATTATAATATATAATTATAATATTTAATGTGATAAATATATTTTAAACAATGCTTTTAATAATAAAATTTTGCCCAGCATTATGTGTAGCTGTTAGTGTTCTTATTTCAGTGAAATTCTTTGCAATACAAAATAATCCAAATTAAAACATTATCAATGGAAGGTTGAATTAAATTTCCACAATTCTCAATTATTTAAATCAATGTTAGTGGATTGAGAAAATTAATTCCTTCTTGCCTTAACTGTTCTTACAGTCTTATATTTCACATACTATTAGCAAAAAAAAAAAAAAACTTTAGTGAATTAATTTGAAACAATAGAGAAAAGTACAGCATTGAAAACAGAAATTTTAATTTTTGAAAACCCAACAAAGTACCAACTAAATTTTTAGAAATAAGACTGGGTTTGAAAATGCTTATATAGAAAAGTAAAATGGAGTTTAATAAGTAAGCAATAAGAAATAAAATTTCTTACCGCATCTCCAGCTTCAGATCTACCTTTAATGGTGACATAATATGCAGGAATTCTATGGCCCCACCATAACTGCCTTGAAACACACCAATCCCTATATTTGATAAAATACACATGATGACAAAAATAGTTTGAAACTCAGGAGGAATATTTTATTTGTATTAAAAATATTTAAACATTTTTTAAAAAAACTTTAATTAAAATCCTACACATACCTAATTTTTTCTAACCAATGATTCCATATTTTAATATGAACTTCTGGCATAATCTTTAAATCACCATTATTGACTGCCTATAAAAAGATTTCTATCTTAGTTTTTTCTTCCTTTTTTCTTCAAAGAATGAGCATGACTATCAATGTAATATTATGCAGAATATTCATTAAAAAATGTTTATACAGTTCATAACAGCACATATTAATTAAAATATGGGTAATATATAGCAAATAATGCATTAAACCAAATTATAAGTAAATATATAATCAAGAATAATTTAAAGCAAAACCTACTGGTAATTACAAGCAAGAACACACTTAAAAAAAATGAATAATAATTTTGAAGGAAAAAAAAGTAAGCAAATTTGATTTTTACAGTTTATTTCTAAACAGAAGATAAATTTCTATGGTAGAAACAATCCCAGATTTAAAATTAAAAATAAGTAACAGGAAGAACAAAATTCTTTAAAAACAAATTAAAAGATATAGTTGACTTAAAATTGAAATTTCTATAATTATTAAATTACACATACCTCCAAAGCTTTCTGAGCCATTCCTTCACATTTCACATACCACTGAACTTTAAGCATAGGTTCCACAATATCTTTTGAGCGACTGAAATTATTAATTGTATATGAATATGAAAATAACATTGAAAAATTAGTTACATATCACTCAAATATTTATCTACTTTTTTTTCCAGATATAGTTAAAAGTAGGTTTCATTATAATATCCTTATGTGAAAAAATAAGATGCAACAAATTTAAAATAAGGCACTGGATTTGATAATTTTAATATTTCTATAAAGTTACTAAAAAAAGGAAGAAGAGAAATATTCCATTTAATGTTTTGAATCTAAAAAAAAATTATACTACAATATAATTTAACATTATAATGCTTACCTACATATAGGAACAACCATGGGGTTGTCTTTAGTATCTCTATATAAGTTCTTTTCTTCCAATGCTACCATGACTTTTGATCGAGCTTCAAATCTTTTCATTCCCTACATAAAAACTTGTTCATTTACTTAAAAAGAAGAAGAAAATTCTATTTGATATTTTTAAGAATCTATCAGATGGACATTTACTTGGATTTAACAGAAAGGATATGATAAATGATACTTTTAAATCACTAACATTTATACCATACTTTCCCACAAATTACGATCATAGTATTTCTAACATAAAATACTAAGAATTTGGAATGAAAACTTCAGCTTTTAAAAACTTTCTATAAATAGCCCATTACTTTTCATTTTTCTCAATTTCTTTGATACACAAGTTGCAATTCAATTCAAACAACAAGCAAGGATAAAATATTTGGAGGATTCATAATTTCTTAACAAAGCATAACCAACGACATACTACAGACATATGACAAAAATTATCCTGAATGCAATGAACAAATCATTCTTATTTTAGTATTCAAAACTGTAAGGAATTCATTTCAACTCATTTTAAAATAATCTTTGGGTTAAAATACTTTACACCTTATCCATATAAATCAAAGATTGTACTAGCTCCACATATATTAACACTATATTTTGTCCACTGTATTTAACTATATTACAAATTGAAAAAAAATTCTTTTAAGTAAATCTCAATATATACATATATAATATATTGCATATGTAATTTTATTATTAAATTATACATTTCAAATACACAGCATAAAACAACATTATCCTTTCTAAATTAGCCTACATTTAGAATTTATATGTGTACAGAAACTTTTCCTGAATAATCCCCTTTTTTAAATAATCAAAGGACATTTGAAAACAAAGTAATTTCTAAAATTTACAAAATAGTTCATTCCATATATCTTTGGAATTAAAAACTTCTGCTTAATACACTTTCTCTCACTTCTTTTCTTAAATATAATTATCGATGAATTATTCTAAGTCTTCTTACCCCAGAAAGAAGAAAGTTACAGAACTTGATGAGAGAGGCACTATAAAATTTGTTTAGACTTTAGTAAATATAAAATTAACGATAGCAATTTACTCCAAATCTATATGTTTTCCATCAAGACAGTATATTAAAATCAAATATGTATTTTAATGATAAAATTGTTGAATTTTTTAAAAAAAAATATGAATAAGGTAAAAATGGTAACATTTAAAAATTTGCTTAAAAACAACAAGTAATGCTAAATAAATACATCCATGCTAATTAACAACTCACAGCAAACTCAGCACAGTTGTCATTTAAAGTTCCATCATCATTAAGAATGTTGATAAAAGGAAGTTTATGCCTCTCTCCAACTTCATAATCATTTGGATCATGGGCAGGAGTAATTTTTACAGCACCTGTGAAAATTATTAATGAAACAATTCACTAAATAAAAATTTAAATTACTTAATGATATGCATTTTACTAATTAATGCATGTTATTAGATTAATTAATTCATCACAATTGAATATTTAAATTTGAATCCATACCTTTTAAACCTTACCTTGTTTGTTAATGTTTTGAACTACATCATATTAAATGAAATCCAGGAAATGGAAATATTTTGAATGTTTACAAATATTGCTTTAACTAAATATGTGATGCATTTCATTTTTATTTATTTATATAGCCATTGTTGAAATACCAATTTTTAGTAGTTAATATGAACATGTAAATTTTTAAATATATATAAAAATATTATTTATAAATTAAAATCCTAGGCTAATGCTGCAAAATGAGACTAAAATTTAATGATGAAAATTTTGATCACAAGGTTTCTAAAGAATAATTCCTTGCAATAATTCTATCTAAATAATTTAGTATGTAATCATACAAATTTGTATGTATAAATATATGAAATTATACCTTGTAAAATAATCTCACTCTGAATATTTTCCTTTTTTTTTTTCTCTTTAATTTATGGGAATATTACATTACATTAAATGACATTTTTTAAACATAAATGCAATTATGTTTGATTTTTAACAAAGTGATATGAGAGACAAATGTTAAACTTAAAGAACTAGTTATTGAATTTATATTTGAAATAGTCAGTTCTGAATTCTGTAATTTTACTCACAGATTTCAGAAGAGAAGATTTTCAGACAGTAAAAACATCAGACATCAAAAATGTATAACTTTAAATCCACTTTGATGGCTTATGAAAGTACTAGTTTCTATGTTTATTTATTCAAATAAATCAATATCAAAGTTGCATAGTATAAATTTAACATTTTCTTCGGTTTATAGAACTGTTACAACTCTTTTGCTATTATGATTCTTAATCTTAATATTTATGTGAATAATATTTCTTAAATCAAATAATATTGAATTTATACTAAGAAACAAAGAAATATTTGACTTTCCAATGCAAACAAATTCTCAAAAAATCATTTAGATTTTTAGCATTATTATTTTATTAATAAAAAATTTGTTTTTACTTTCCAATAACAAAGCATAAAAAAGTTATGAAACAAATTTATCATTTTATAATATAGCTTTAATTTCACAAAGATTTCTTCTAAAATAAAATAGATAACTATAAATACAGTAGAACCAGTTTTTGTGCAATTTTTTTTTTATGCAGTATATGAATTTCAATGGCTTTTGCACCACTGTAATGTTTCCTATCAATGTACAAGTGGTGTAAGGGAGATTATTAGGGACCCCTGCAGAGTCAGGTTTTACCTTTAATATTTTATAAATTGGATAAATACATACTTGGTGTAAATCAGGCTTGGGCCCCTAGAGTCCTGCCCCCCCCCCACGAGGGGGTAGTACCTTATGCCACTGCAATGCACATATATACACTTCAAGACACTCTGTTCATTTGTTATAAACAGTCTACCGACAGTGCACATTCAGTTGCTTTCTCTCAACACGCCAAAAGCCCCTGCTTGATTGAAGATGAAACTTTCAATGACAGTGACATTATCAATAATTTGATAGATTATGAAGACGGACAAGAAGAACTAGATTCTTTGAGCAGATAAAATATATGCAAAGGTACAGATTTCAAACACATTGGGAAAGCATTTTCTAAAAATAGATACCAATTCTGGAAGGAGTATGAAATTTCAAAAAGAGCTTCGATCATGCATATCTGGTTACTATGACATTTACGAGCAAATGACCTTCTCGCAAAAACTTATTTCGTGCTTTATGGTGCCAAAAAATAAATCACTTGAAATTGTATCTTCAAATAAGAAAAGTGATTTTGAACTCATTCATCACATGAAGATGAGTGCTTTGGATTATGATGAGTAGCAGTGAATTAAGTATGTGTATTTTGAAAACTTCTCCATGTATACAATGAGAAACTGAATGTTTTAAAAATGTTTCCATGTGTAATTTAATTATTTATTTTGTTATTAAAGTACTTTCTCATAAATTTCAAAAATAGTTAGCATATTTTCTAAGGGCAACTTTTTTTTTAATGTGGTCCCTTCCCCCCACATAAAAATTTTTTTCTCACGTATTTCGACGAAGTTGTTTGCTATATGTAAGAATTTATGAAATTTTCGAATATTTTTTGGTACGCTTTTTTTATGCAGTCCCTATATACTGCACAAAAACAGGTTTTATTGTAGTATAAAACAGATAACTAATTAATAAATAATATAAAATAGACACCCAACCAAATAAATAACTTAAAAATACTAGTTAAAATTTTTTACAAGTGATGTTGCAAATCTCAAGAAATCATATGAAAAGGAGCATTCCATTTGAATAAAAAATCCAATTCTATTCATTAACTAGTATATTTATGACATTACTATTATGAATGAAACTTAAACTGTCAATATATTAACTGAAAAATAAAATTTTGAAATTTGTTATTTTCTAAAATAGTGTCAATAATTTTCTACATGTATTTAAAAAATTTTCCTAAGTGTAAAGGGGAAATAAAATAAAAATGAAACAAAACTGCTTGAGTAATGAATTTATAGATGATTTAAACTTCTTTCTATTTAACATGAAAAATGACACTGAAAATTACCAGTTCCAAATTCCATCTCAACAAATTCATCACAAACAATGGGCATGCGTCTTGAACAAAAAGGATGCAACACAAACTTTCCATGTAAATGTTTATAGCGAGCATCATTTGGATGAACGGCTACCGCAGTATCTCCTAACATTGTTTCAATTCTAGTAGTTGCAACTATAATTTCTTCATCTGTAATAGAAAATTTAAATAATTTCCCGATCCGCATTTAGAATCTAAGCAATTTCATGTATATAAAAGACACATATATAAATGTAAAATAAGAAAAATATGCACATTATGGTTATTTAATATAATAAAATAATTTATAAACCACCTTTATAAGATTCACAAACATAAATGGTATTCAATCATTATTTTAAAGCTTAAATTATATTTGTACTATTTCATAATCATAAAGGGATACATACTTGTCTTCTGTTACATGGAATAACATCACATACATTGAAATTGTTATTTAAAAATACAGCATTTTTTTTTTAGGTTTTATTAATTCTTATAAAAATTTTATGAAACATAAAAATACAAATTGCATTTACCAGAATCTTCAACTGGATATGCAAAAGATACTAAAACCCCAAATTCTACTTTTTCTTTATGACCTGGTACAGAAAGTAAAGTTCTTCCTGTTAACTCAAGCTTATCTACCTGAAAAGTACAAAACGTAAACATTTTAATAATAAGTTTTAGATAATAATAAAACAATTTAAATGAAAACATTTCTACATTACAATTTCATAATTTACAATATATAAAGGATTTATAAACCTTTCTTTGGAAAGACAAAATTTTGAAATTAATAACATGAAAAAAAAATCAAAATTCTTTTTTTCATGAAATATATTTAAAAACACAATGAAGTTATTGTAATGTGAGTGAGTATTTACTGTATGACTTCAATTTTGTGATTAAAATAAAAAAAAAATTATTATCATACTTCTATATCAGATATTGCAGATTTTAAAGTGCAGGACCAATTCACTAATCGATTTGCTCGGTAGATTAGGCCATCTTCATGCAATCTAACAAAAGCTTCTGTTACAGCAACACACATTTTCTAAAGGGAAAAAAATGTTTTTGAATATACAACTAATTATACTTAAAATTATAAATTACGTTTTTCTTTTAAAAAAAATCGATTTTTTTAAAAAAAATAATTTTTTTAGTCTTAAAATTTACTTGGTAGGGCATTCATAATAATCAGTGTTAAAAATCAAACTAAATGCACTATTTATTTACTAATCAATCAAAAAGTATATAATTCATGTCAATTATTCTAAATTCTAAGTAAACCTAATTTATTCTTTGAAAATAAATCCAAAGCTTTTTTTTTTCTTTTTAACTTTTCCTATTACTAAATTTAAACTTTATGTTGAAATTATTTTTTTATTTTCCTATCTTAATTTGCACCCATTCTTACATTGAGAAAGAGATATATTTTATTATATTTATAAATGCTTCACCATAACCCAAGCCCATACATAATGCTAAAATTTATATTATAATAAATTTTCTGAAATAATTTAAATAAGAAAATAAATAGCTTATTTAAATTTTCATAAAAATAAATAAAATTTAAAAGTGTAAACTTCAACTATTGTCATATAAGCCAAAAATAGCAAATAAAAATTCTTTATTTCATATAAATATGTTGATTTTTTTTTCTTTCTAATTATATTTCTTTGTTGTACATAACAAAAATTAAATATACAACAGATACATATTTAGTTCTGAAATGAGGAAATATTAAACATAATTTCAACCCAATTAGAACCAAAATAAAAATTGAAATGATTAAAATTAAAACTGCTTCAAAACGAATCATTAAAAGGAAGTACGAATATAATTATCTAAATTGTTTTTACAAGAAATGTACTGATTGTAACTATTTGTTCAATACATAAAATTTTCTAAAAAGCTGCTTTTTCAGTATAATACTGCAGTATATTTCCAAACTTCATGCATAGAGAGAGAGAACTTTATCTATTTTTCATAGTTATAATATGCAGCACACGTTCAATGAAAGACTAATCTTTAAAATATTGACCATTTAAACTGTGACACACAAAAAATTTATCAGTATATGTTAACTTTTATAAATTAATAATTTCAATCCACTTCATATCATGGAATTAAATTTTACTCTTTAATTAAATTATTTTGTTCCTTATTAGATTCCATATATAATGTTAGACTTATATTCAATTTTTTTCACAATCTTGAGAGATTGGTTTATGGGAAAATACTTAACTACCATAAAATCCAGCGTATAATGCACACTTTTAACATAAAAAATATAAGCCAGGTATTAAAAATAAGAGCTTTAAAAATAAAAAAGAAAGCGATGAGCATAAAAAAATTCTACTTATTCTACGACTTCTACATATTTTGAAATACTGTTTATTTAAAAGAAGTAATATTCTTATTGAACTTAAAAGGTTATAGCTCTAAAAGTAAACTATTTTTGCAAAAGCTTAAGAAAATAACTTGAATGAATCGCTTCAAAACATTACAGCATTGTAAATGCACATTTGAGTTTTCTTCGTCTGAAAGTATGGGTGTGCGTTATACACCGGATTTTACAGTAAATTGCATGTATATCCCACTAGGACTGAAAATAAGTACAGCTAAGAAATTAATATCAAATAGCTTAAAACTATCTTAGTCTGCTAAAAATCTGAATAGGGTTAGAATATCACACAGTTGATAACAAAGAATAATTTGCTAAGAGAAACACTTCAGGTAGGCAATAAGGATTATAGGATTATAAATATGTTCAAGATATGATTGCTAAAAAAAGTAAGCTTGATAAAAAAGTAAGGCATTTGTATAAATTGGAATCTTTATATATCAAGTCATAGAAATTTTATCGTATTTAAACAAGAACTAAAACGCATGAGTAAATAAATAAGACTTACTGGATCCATTGTAAAGGTTGCACGATCCCAATCCACTGAACAACCTAATAATCTGAGTTGTTCATAAATCCTGCCTCCTTTTCTAAAATGCAAAAATAACAATTAATTAACAAATACACAAAATTCACAAAGTAAAGTTACTTTTTTCAATTAAAATATCAAGTTTCATTTAGGATCAATTATATTCATAATTTATGCATAAGAAGAAAAATGTATATTTTTTATTTTTAGCTACATATAAATAAAAATTAAATCATCAATTTAGTAATTTTGCCATAGGAAAGCTTTAGTTTTTAAATCTGACATTTTAAGATGACTCAAAAAAAGAAGACCCGAATACTTTAAAATTAGATTTTACAATTGCATAAGAATATTTGGAATTTAACTGTAGTTATAGCAAGCAAAGTCAGAAGTATTAACCTAGAATCCGTCAGATGTTTTTGATCTGTCATTACTCACTGGATGTTGCGAATACTCAAGACTATGTTAATAGAAATAAATAAAATCACGAAATTTATTATAAACAAATTAGATTAATATTGATATAAAGTCAACTAACAATATTATGAATTTAAAATTTACAATTTTACTTTTCTCATAAAACACAGGTAAAACATATTTATTAATAAAATAAAATATTGTAATTAATTCTAAGCACAGTAGGGAATAGTAAAAAATTATTTAGTCTATTTCAAAATATTCAGAGCATATTGTATTCATATGCTTTAAGCACATATTTTTCTTAAAACAAATGCAAAAACTGTTTTTATATTTTTTCTTCAAGAATAAATGGTGCATTATCCTTTTTTTTATTTTTTAAGAAAGGGGGGAGGTCTTTTTACTACTTCTGAATCAATAAGGCTTCTTTTTAGTTTTTTGTAATGATTTAGTAGTTCTGATCTCATATCACACTGCAGCAAAATAAGATCCATTCCAATCTCCACCAATAACTTTGAAAGTGCCATTTCTGATTTGAGGAAAATAGAATTATAAAGAATTGAAGCATTAGTTTCTGATGTATTTAGAAGATTAAATATTCACAGAGGCCAACGGTTACATATTTGTTATGAGGAAATTTATTTCTTGTTCAGAAGCTTTTGCAAGTGCTTGTTCTGAATACATGAAATGATTGGATTGTTCAGTATGGTGCTATTCTTCCTCCAAAATTACACAATTTTTGAAATCACTATTTATCTTTATAATCAGTTGATACAGTATCTAGTAGAAGATAAAGAGTTGATGTTGTTCTCTTCCATGTCTTTTCCTTCACATAATTTCTAAAAAGTATTTAAAAAATAGAAAAAAAAAAAATTTTTTTTTGGAAGAATTTAGCAAATATTATTTATATATGTATGTGTGTCTGTGGGAGTAAAAATGTAATGTAAACACTTGTGGGGTTTTCTCAACACCCAAAGCAAAGTTTTAAAATTTTTTACCATCCAATCCTTTGATAGAAAATGAGCACTTCAGAGCTGAAGATTCAATGACTTATAAGTAACCAAAAAAAATGCAATTTTGTATATCCTGCTTGGAAACATAGGAAGTAGGAAGCTTTTTTTTTTTTTTGCTGTGGGGGTGTACAAACACATCCTGTGTGAGTGATCTGGGTTAATAAAATGATTTGTAGAAAACTGCTTGAAATTTTCGGAAGTACATAACAGAGAATAGGATATATAAAATTAATAAAATTTAAAAAAAAAAAACAATATTAAATTTTATTTTACTGTGAATATTTATTTGAACTCATATTTTAATTAATTTTTTTAAGTACAATTTCTTACAAAATTTCATTTAAAATATATAAAATTAAAAAGTGCAAATCATCAGAAAGATAGTTGTAGGTTATTTAATACTTTTTATTAACCTTTCAGATTTTATCTGCTTGGGAGGAATGTTGAAAAATACTTTGGTAATACATAGGCTGTTCAATAAGTAATAAGACTAATTTTTTAATTAGCCAAAAAACCACTCATCGGAATGTTGATTTCTGTGGCATAAGAAAAATTTGTTATCTGTATTAACAAAAGCTACCAATAGATGGCGTGTACAGACTCATGTTTTCGAGTATCACGTGATCAAACTGAAGCGTGTTAGGGGGTGCCTACGAGATGCAGCCAGTTGTCGAAATGGAAGCAAAAATTTGTAAAAATTAGCACAGGAGACCTTTGATATGATACAGTATGATTAAAGACTGGAACAAGAAAGTGAGAATGTCTTTAAATGCTTCATCACAGCAGATGAAGCTTGGTTGTATCACTATGATCCAACCATAAAACAACAAAGCAGTGAATGGAAACATCCATCTTCACCTACTCCCTAGAAAGCAAAAACTGTGAAATTGACTGGTAAAGTTATGACCATATTTTTTTGATTATGAAGGAATTGTGTATCAAAACGCTGTCAAACCCGGTTTTACTGTAAATGGCTTGTACTAGGCGAATGTCCTGCGAACAATAGTACAGCACGTTAAAAGGAAACGCCCATTGCTCCGAAATGCCTTGCTATTGCACCATGAAAATGCCTGACCACATATTGTTTGTCGCGTACCGGATGCTTCGCAGCAGAACAACGTAGAGATTTTACCACACCCTCCGTACAGTCCTGATCTCACTCCATGCGATATCTGGCTGTTTCCTCAACTTAAGAAACCCTTATGAGGGAAACATTTTGCAAGCAACAAAGCATGTGTAAAGGCTGTGGTGGCAGTTTTGAAAAAGCTCTCACAAAATGGACTTTTACATGTTTTTAAGTGGGCAGAACATTGGGGTAAATGCATTTTGTGCCACGGAAGTTATTTTGAAAAAGACCACGTAAAGGATGACGATTAAAGGTATTCTGTGTTTTTTTTATAATTGTAGTCTTATTACTTCTTGAACAGCCCTCATACGCATTACTGAGGGCAAGCCACAAATTTTGTTTACATTTGCTTGAGTTGATTTTATGATTTTATTTAAACTAAGAATTTTTTTATTAACCTTTATTTTAAAACAAGACAAAGATTTTTAAGAGAACTTGTGAAGATGTATTTTGTTGATGATTCAAGTATTAATTCTCAATTTTGATACTACTTGTAAATATGTTCATATTAACTAACAAAAATGCTAAATTAATGTCTCAATTTGTTTACAACAATCTAATATCTTTAATTATTAAGTGCAATTTATTGTTAATAGCAAACAAAAATATCAAAAAAGGAACAAGAATGACAAATTAATTTATGGAGATACCCAGTACATATTCCTTCACTTAATAAAAAAATTATGTATATATTTAATGCATATTTGTTTACTTGTATATTCATATACTTAATGTCAATTTAAAAAATTTTTTTTACTTACTGTTCTTTCCATTTCCAGATCTCTTCAATAAACTTTTCTCTTCCTAGATCATGGCGCCTCTTTTGTTGTTCTTTCCAGATCTTCTTTTCTACAACAACCTGTGTTGCTATACCAGCATGATCACAACCTGGGTTCCATAAGGTCATTTTTCCCTTCATTCTGTGCCTTTGGTAATCAAAGAAATAAAATATATCAATTTTTAAAAAAAGGATCTTTTTATCAGAAACATCATTCATAAATATTCTTATTTTCTAAATTTATGTAGATGTCTAATAAATATTTATTTTTTTCCCTTTCACTTATTAGGGAAATTTGAATAGAAAAAAAATAAGAGAAAAATTTAAAAACTATATTGATAATTTAATAATGTTTTTTATAGTTTAAAATGTAGCTCTTCTTGGTTAAAAACCGCAGTTGGGATAGTATTTTTTAATTATAGCTTTCGATTCAGTAATTTTATTCCTGTATCATCAATTCCATGGAATAAAAATGAGTCCTTGTTGGATGTGTGTATTTAACCACCACTTATTCATCAGATAGAATAAGCATTTTTGTGAGTGTTATGAGGGTTTCAATATGTAGATAAAGACAGTTAGAAATAAAATAGGAAGGGGAAAAAAACATAATAGATTAATAAAAAGCTTTGAGCAAACTTTGTGTCAGTGTCAAAACCATAAATAAAATCCCCCAAAATAAGCAAATTACAAAAGTTAAAAAAAAAGGAAAGGGAAAAGGTCATTTAAGCATATTTATATCTCATCTTATTTCCTTTTACACTGATCTAAAGAAAATGAGACTCCAGAGGGATGGCTACCTCTTTAAGATGTTATGCAGCTGGTACATTACATTTTGTACCTTTTCTACAGGCAAGATCTGGTCTCTTTATCTGGTGGTATTTTTAGTCCTACATGGAAATCACCAAGCTTATCAAAACAAGAATCCAATTTCCTCACTCATCGGCAATCTGGCAATGAGTAACAGCTTCCATAGACAGGAAATAACATATATTCATAATAGGATTGCTTATGTTTGTTCAACAAACCATACTGCTCCCCCCAGCTGCATTTGCTTAACCCTTTCACTGGTTTGCCCGTACACCGTACGGGCTACCGAGAGTTGGCCACAACCGGTTTGCCCATACACTGTACGGACACTGATATTTTCTTTTTATCTTTGATTTGCACATATTTTTAATTCTTTTAGTGAGATTATTAGAGATAGCGTTTTTTTAGAGATGCAGTTTGTCCATGGTACTGAAATACTTTTCAACCGGGATTTTCTTTGCGTTGAAGACGAGAATATTTCATTGAAGACAAGAATTTAGATTCTTGAAAATATTCAATAAAGAACAGGGATTGGAAAAGCAATGCACAATTCGTTGCTTGAAAAGAAATGAAAATGGAAAGATAAACCAAAAAGGCTGATGTTATCTCCGTCCCTATTGCGATATAAGACTTAGTATTACACCATGCTTCAAATTGTGTGTGCATATATATGCACATAGACACACATAAAATCCTCAACCACACATTTGAAAAAGAGGTACGAACATAAAAATTTTTTGTAAGTATGAGAGAAATTCTTTTAAGATGTGTGAAACATTCTTTATAGCATGCAGAGTGTACTCATGTAAAGCAAACATTTAGAGTTTTTTGTGTTCCTCAATTATAAAATAAAAAATAGTGTAAACACTTGAAAATTGAAAATTAAAATAAAATTCTTCTATTTTAGCATTCTGTTAAGTATTATGCTTAGTTACAGGTAATAAAAAAATGTGCATTTTTTGAAACATTTTGGACAAAAAAATTGACCGCTTAAGGGGTTAAGTACAGGAAATTATGGTCCAATATATTTTAACACATCTTGAATACAAATTTTAATACCTACAAAAATTGTTGTAATGGATTTTTTCTTTTTTGTTTTAGTTTTATCTCAGCACAACAAAGTGTACATGAAATTTAATTTTTATTTGATAAAAAAATTCAAAATTTTAATTTTAAACAGAATTTTTATTTTTTATTTTCCCATTTTTTCTTATTTGTTTCAAAATTTTCAGATAAACTTACCATCTGGTAATTGAATCTTCAATAGCGCTAGTCAGCGCATGTCCTACATGCAAAGACCCAGTTACATTGGGAGGAGGTATGACTATGATGAATTTGTCTTCATTTTTAACATGAGAAATATCTGTGTGCTACAAAAGAAGGAAATACATGAATGCATAAAAAATATTACAGAATGTTATGTAGCAAAGATATTAAAGTTGCACTTCATGGTATGAGAGTCATGGTTAACATTAGTGAGATGAAACATGTGATATATAATCATTTCAATAAAAATTTCTCCCCTTTATTTTTACAAGTTTGAACCGTACATAATTATTAAAATTAAATAATAACCCCAGCAAGTAAGATTTCTTCATAAGTAAGACAGATCATAGCAAAAAAGAGAACAGTCAGGAAAAACAATTATATTGTAGCTCTTTTTTTTTAAAATGGCTTTTTAAAGCTACTCTCTGTTTCAGAAATAAATGATTTTTCTTGCAATGCATTTTATTTTAGCCTTTAAATTTGACATGGTGAAATAAATTGTTCCAAACAGTAAAATATACAACAGTTTTATAACTACTGACTGCTTATTTACATTTAAGCAAAGATTTATTATTAAGAAATAAGTTATATAAATAATTAGTAAGATTAATTACATTTAAAATACATGTAATTAACAAGGAAACGACATATTAATTAAATAATTTAATAACTAAATTTTACTGAAGCAATTCAAAAAATGAGAAAAAATGAGTGGATCAAAAATGAACAGAAATTTTCAAGTGACACATGCTAGCAAGATAACAAAGGTGACGCTCTAATATTGATGTATGGGGATCAAAAGAAAATCCTGTTCTTTTTAACCTATTCCTGCAAGAAAACACTAGTCCATACTCCACTAGAAATCTATTCCTTGCCCTCACTGCCCAGAATAGAAGACTTGGCAGATGAGTGTATTTAATTCTCTTACTATTTTAAACTACCACCCCTAGGTGTGAAGATCAAAATAAGCAAATCTTCAAATCCTTCTGAATTGTTTCCCTCTGCCCCGAAGGTAAAAAACTCAATTGACAAATCTTCGAATCTTTTTAATTACCAAACCGATTCCTCTATGTGAACTCGACAAACTAATTACTCAAAAAAAAAACTACTTTTGTATCAACTCGATTCATAAAAACTCATATGCAACAGTACTATCAGCATTATTACTGAAACGTTGTAACCATAATGGATAGTACTTTCTGGCACACCTAATAAATGTATGGGAGTTTAATTCCTTCATGACAAACACTTGGTCAATGCAGTGCATTTCAACCAATTTTTAGACAAAATGCAATTTGTTTATCAGTGAAAAAGAAAAAAATCTTTGCAATGTGATTTTGTTGCATAATAATGCTCGATCCCACACAAAAACTACTTTACAACTCAAGATTTAAAGGAAATAGTTAAAACATCTTCCTTACAGTCCTGATTTGTTTGCATGCAATTTCCATCTCTTTGCACAGCTGGAAAAGATTTTATGAGGACAGCAATTAGATAGAGGAATTCCTACTCCAGTGACTATGCAAATAACCTCATTTTTAAGGCAGTGGTGGGTTTTTTTTTTACGACAGTAACATAAAAAAGCTGCATATAATCTGGGGGAAATGCATCAATAAAGCAGGATGTTGTGGAAAAATAATTTTTTCTTTTTTTTTCTTCTCAAAGATTTTTTTTAACTATAATTCTGGTTCATTTTATAATCCATTCTTATACATTAAACAGAAAAATATAAATCTTTTTAAAGAGAAAAAAAGAAATAAAAAAAATAAGATACAGTACTATATTAAAGAATTGTCATTTTTTTTTATATCACATTTTAATTTAAGCGAGTGAAAAAAAAAGAAATAAAGGAATAATAAATAACTTTTTTCACTATCAGCAAAACAAATTGCAAAATAAATTATAAATTTTATTATTGTATAGTCTTTTAATATATATCCATTGTCACTCCAAGCCTGCTTTAAAGTAGCTTAGATAATAATATTAAAAATTCATTTTAAATTTATGTAAAAAGAAAAAGAAAATAATCACCCCAAATTCTGGTTTAAAGAAGCCAGATTTCTCCCACCATGCATACCAAGCAGCTTCAACATATTTTGGACTATAAGAATCAGGCATTGGACCAGATATATCTTTAAAAAATAAATAAGACAAAAGAAACATTTCTATAAGAGGATGCATAAAAAACTTTCAAAGGCATAATATAAAGTGAGAATATTTAACCATTGGATTGAAAAAATAATTTGTTAAAAAATTACAAAACAGTAAAATAAAAATTAATAAAGTAGACAGCAATAAAATTTTAAAAAAAATAAAGTTTATTAATTTCAGTTTTTTTTATTTATTTATTATTTATTTAAAAAATAAAGAACATTGAAAATTTTGAATGATTTATGTGCATATATTATTTAAACTAATAGTATTGAATTCATTTCCACAGCTATAAAACATTTTCATCAAAACTTATCCTTTTTGAAAAATATATCAATTCAGATTCAAAAGATATGTTACTTGTAATTTTGAATATCATTAGAAGAAATTTGTTGTAAAAATAACATTTTGGCTTAAATAAAGTGAGATGGCTTTCATTTAATTTTAATACTTACATTAAATGTAGGTTCTAGAATTAAAAAATATTCAAATTCATTTTTCAGCTTTGCTTCCATTCAATATAATGGGATTCCGCATAACTGATTTGCTGTATATTAATATTCTTCTCAGAAGCAACATAAAAACTAATTGTGAAGGAACAAGAAATTTTTAACAATGTCCAAGTGACAACACATTGAACTGGTTGCCCTCTAATTTATTTATTTATATTTTTGAACCAAAGTAATATAAAGATTTTGAGTCACAAGAGATTTAGGGAGCATATTAGTCTCACTACACAACAGATCTTCACAACTCTCATCAATATGACACTATGAATTTCCAAATATAATATTAATGCTATGGATTCATTACTTTTCTTCTCAAAATTAATTAGAATTTTAAGTACATGAATAGAATGGGTTTCACAGGATTTATTTAACCTTTCTTGCATTTAAAAGTATTTTTAAATATCTTTTAAAAATCTGAAAATTCGCATCCAGCATATGAAGCAATCAAAAATATTTTCAATAATTAGAAAAAATAAAGTAAATCAAGAAACCTTTCTTTTTTTTTTGTTCTTTCAAATGTATATTTTTCAAAACTGATTTTGTTGCATGTAACCAGACTACTCAGCATTGTTAATTTGGAAAGTGGGGAAAGGAAAACAAAAAACTTGTCTTTTCATACAGGAATAAAAGCCATCTCTTAATAAATGGCCCTACAATGATTTGTTTTAAAAATATTATAGCTAAGAAAATTATATAACTTTTGTCTTGCAAACTAATGTATTTTTCTACATATATGTTGCATTAAATAATTTTTTACAAGGATTAAGTTAAAAAATTCATTATTAACTTCAAGTTAAAACATTCAAGCATTTAAAAAAAATTGATTCATGAACAATTCTTAAAGAAAAAAGTTTAAACTCAGATCAAGTGCTTTTAGTGTGTGTGTGTGAAACCATTTACTAAATATTATTTATTGTTTAAATGTTATTTTTACAAAGTTCGTAAAATTTTAGAATTAATGAATTTTTTTTAAAACTGTTTGATACATTTAACAAATGTTTGAAAGTTCTGTATTATATATGTTTCTTTTTTCATATATATTTCTAATCCCCCCCCTGACCTTTTTTTTTTTTGGATGTTTTTGATGTTTGAATAACTTTTTATACACTTTTTATTTTTTTAAAGGATGTTATAGTTGAGTTCTTGCAATGCTTTATATGCACAAGTGATAATTTTTTCTAAAATTGATAGAAAAAAAGCCCCAAGAAATTAGCTTTTAAGAGTTATGCTTTTAATGGCTTTAATTTTCCTTTGTATTCTTGTAAATATGAGAACGGTAAAAATTATAATTATAATGATACACTTATGGAAAAATTTTTAGCTATTTAATTATGTGAACATTTTTACATAATTTAAAATACTCTCTTTTTAACCAATAAAATCAATCATTAAGTGAATTATTAAAATTAGGCAGATAAAGTTGTTTTCAAATAAATTTTTCTTTTAAAAATCAGTACACAACAGCTTGATTTATGTTCTTCATGATTCCTTTATTAATAAATTATAGTAGTTTCAAAAATAAAATACTTCTTAATTTTTTCAACTGTCATATGAATCACAAACATACCTTTCTTTTCACCAGGAATTATACTTTTTTCATATAAAATAACTTCTTTTTCTTTCTTTTCTTTAGGTTTTTTCTAAGGAAAAATTAATCAAAAATGCTTATCCAATATTTTTGAAATAGAATAAAAATAGATTATTCTTAAATGCCAAACCTATAATCATTGCCTAATGAATGTTTAATTATTAACAAATTTAAATATATTGACAATAAAACCGCATTAAAAATAAAATATATTTTAAAAGTACACATGTGTATGTTTTAAATCAGAGGTTGATGGTCTTCAGATAGGATTATCTTTATAAAAATCAATATTTTTTTTCTTCATGCTTCGCAAAGTTTGAAAACAATATAATTCACTCTCGTTTTACATTCAATATTTCAAACTAATGTGGATCTTTAAAAGCCTGCATATAATATTAATATTCTTTTAAGTAATTATTTTCTCTTTAAATGTAACCAACTATTTTTCTCTCTCAATGACTTCCAAAGAAATGACTATAAAAAAATGCAGTTACATTACAAAAATAATTCAGATGTAGGAACATTTAATTTTTATTGACTTGCATATTATTGCAACCTATTGGCGACATTATATGAAACAAAGCACATGATTGCCAATTCAGTGCGAAATTGAGGTTGCCAGCTTAGCAAGTTATCTTGAACAATGGGAATTAATGCGATAATATGCAAGTACCATTTTATTTTTTTAGCACTCAAAGTTGCAAATAAAAAAAGGGGAAAAAAAGAATGTATCTGACTAATACAAAAAGAAATTCAAATTATATAACCAAATAAGGAAAAAGTTTGTAGGTAAATGTCATTTTTTTAAACACTAAATAAAAATCAATCGTACACACAATGTTGAAATTATAATAATTAAATTTGTAATATATATATATATACATGTTACCATTTAAATACAAATATATATGAAATTAATATTTTTTAAAAATTCATATGGCATAATAACTAGTTAAACAAATTAAAAAATTCTGTACTTGCATACTATCGCAACATTCAAGATAACTAATCAAGTTGGCAACCCCAATTTCGCATGTGCCGTATGCGTTCAATTGTAAACCATGTGCTCAGTTTCACATCAGATTGCCAATTCGGTTTCAATAAAAAGTACCAAAAATTCATTAATAAAACAGTCTTTAAGCTTTCTTTTTATTTACTAAATTATATATACACACACAACCTTCATTGGATTTAAATTTCACTGAATGGTTTTTGTTGTGCATTACAATTTGTGGTCAAGGCTTCTAAAAATCAATTAAAAATTCCAAAATAACTTAATATTTTAAAAAATAGCATTTTTAAATTAACATTTAAAATATTAACATTTATTTCCAATTTAAATGCTTATTTATAAGTCAAATAATTTGTATCAAAAGGAAAGAAAACATATTAAAAGAAATAATTTAATAATAATATAAGTCAGAGCTCTTTTTGAATGAATAAGTTAATTTTTACCCACAATAATTCTCAATAGTTAGGAAAAACAATCCCACTTGCATAGTTTTATAAATAAATTTGGCTTATTTTCTCTTAAAGCTTTATCTTTTGGCACATTTTTTTATTTCAATAAGGATATTGTATGAGTGTTGTTTGGTTTGATGCCTTGACAATAATTGTGCAGATTCCATGCTTGTCAAAAGGATATGATAAAAAACTTAGAAAAAATGATTCATTGTAATAGTTTTTATTTCAAATATATTCAAAAGAATCAAAGGGTTAAAATGTAGAATAGGGGGTCCTTAGGCAAAGACAATATTTTGGCGACTAGAGTCGGTCACCAAACTACCTATATGAAGACAAAGGTGTTTGGAGTAATGAAGAACCGAATTCACTCTGAATCTAGATAAACATCGCAAAATCGATTCGATACTTTAGCTGAATCAAACATATGAAAAAAATTCCATAAACAAAGCACATTGTTTGGCATATTTCTTTACTTGATATAATGAAAAGGTTGTATCTTAGCTCTGGCCCTTGATTTAGTGATAATATAAACTTTACTTACATTAAAACTTCGCATAAACAATTGATTACAATAATTTAAATCACCTGATGACATTAAAACAATGGATTTCATCAGAATTAAATTCATCAAAACTTTAGTTGTGAATACATATGAAAACTCAGGTCCTTACCGATGTTTTTTCTACATTTTGCGTTTGAATCTTTTCCTGTTTTTGTTTAAATTTCTCCAATTTTTCTTTTTTCTTAGCTTCTTTTTTCAATTGAGCAGCACTTTTTGGAGGTTGCGTCACCTCGCTCGGGTTTTCTACTAAATCTGGCATAATCTCAGAACAATAAAACCAGACTTAAATGAAAAAATATTATTTAAAATGGTACAAGATTAATATGAACAGCTTTACAGGTGGAATGAAAGATTTAAATACCTCTAGCGCTTAAAACACCACGTTGAGGAATAGAGAGCAACGACGATGTCGTTAGAGATAGAATGATTTTCTCCAGGAGGAGCAGGATTACACATATCAGCGACTCTTTCTAATGCAGTGCCAAATGTTCCATGCTCCGTGGATATGGATTGAAATGAAATGGGCTCTATTCATCACTAGAGGGCGCTGCGATCAGCGTGTATCACGTGATTTTCCATGTGCCATAAAGTAAACAATAACAGCCGATTGCTTTACACTTGTGGTTGTACGCTAACTTTCGAATTTGTGCTATTATTATTTTATATTCTTTAAATTCTTTTTAGTACTTTAAATATTTTTAATATATTTTTTAGTCTTTTAGTTTTTGTTTCGTGACTAAATATATATATAGTTTTAGTTATAGTAATAGATTTAAGTTTATTCTTCTATTCTTTAGCTTCGTGTTTTTGTATACTTTTAGGTTCAGTAATTCTTTTTTTATTAGTGCCAGCCACATTGTGATTTAAATAATTATGCAACGCTTTAGTGAACAAAATTGTTTTGCCACTTAATATTGTGATTGCGTCATACGTGTATACAAATTTATATTTAATAAAAAGTAACTAAAGTAAAATTTTTCTTTGTTGATCTGATAAGGAATTGACAAATTTTTTTATATTATTTGTTTTAACATGTAAAATATTACAATGGACTAAATTCGTATGACATTATGGTCTAATGATATTTGTTTTCAATTGTTTCTCGCCTAACACAAAACACTCTCGTACTTTGTTTTGTTACTTCGTATAGCTATATTATTCTTTTTGCAAGTTATTTGTTGCTTTTTACTTCATTATATATATATATATATATATATATTGTTACAAATTTTGTATACTGAGCGTTAAAATGGAGTAAATAATTAGTTCTGAATGTGTAATTCGTTAATATTACTTTCTGTTGTATTTATTTTATGTTAAAATCGCAATATTCGATAGCAATTCCATTCGTTACATAAAAATGGCGATTCAATGGAAACATAGCCAAGTTGGCATCATTTTTGGCAAACATGTTGATGCTTCTAAAAAGAAATCTACTAAAATCATAATCTCTGATATAAACGAATTTTTGAGAAAAATTCCAGCAGACTTTTATTAGAGCGTGGTACTCGCCAAAACAAAGTATTGTTTTGACTATTGAAAAGTCAGCCAACGATTAGTTATTACTTCAGCTGTTGAATAGGACGAGTTAATGCTAATGGAATACATTAGATATTTGTATTTCTAGAGTTGTAATGTGTCTTGTGTTTCAGAGTAGATCGGCTGAAATACATTCATTCGTTCGTTCTTTGTAAGCAAAGCTATTCCTTAGCAAATTTTATTATACTTTTTACATAGAAACTTCTTATAATTATGAAAAAAATAGCCTGATTTAATTGCTATTTTTTAATATTCATATAAAGTTTCCTTTTAGCTGTTCTTGAAACTTCATTTTAGTATTATTGTTAGGATATCAATATTTTTAATATTATTCATTGATTTATTTTTTTAAATTGTATGGAAATATTTGTGTGGTTTACATCTATTAGATAATATACAGTAAAATCCGGTGTATAACGCGCACCTATACTTTCAAGATGTATTTTTTAATTTTTAGGTATATTCGCCGTATAACGCGCACCCCCTTTTTTACGAAAAAATTTGAAATGTACGTGTGTAGTTTTCTTATGTTTTGAAGTCATTATTTATTGGATGAATCATTCCAGACTCTCTTTTAAAAAAATAGTATACTTCTAAAATTATACAACCCTTAAGCGCAAGACGGGAGGGAGCGGGGGAGACCGAATCAGCACCATGGCTGGATATTTCCCACGCTTTTCTATAACCATTGATTCCTTTTTCCCCTTTCGTGTGATGTACGAGGCGGACGATTAATTTTGAAATAAATTAGAACAAGTCTGAGACTTATTACTCTCGCTGTCTGTAGTAGTATATTCAATATTATGAATAATAATGAATACGCTTCAAACAGCGAGAACTTAAGATGGGTCCCGGTAAACGGAGCAAAACACAGTGCCGGTTTCAAGATCTAAGTGATTCAATTTGCGAAAAGAAATGGAAATCGTGCTGCAGCAAGGATGTTTGATATTGGCAAAAGCTCCATAAGGGAGTGGAAAAAAATAAAATGACAGTAATTAACATGCCAAAGATGAAATGTGCTTTACGTAAAGGAGTAACGAAATGGCCTATTCTAGAAGAAAGTGTTGCGAACTGGGTCCTAGAAAATCGAATGAATGGATTAATTGTAACACAAGAAACATTGTACGTTTATTCGCCTTAAAATGGTCAAAAAAGAATACCTTTTCATGTTATCCTACAATGAAAGTTCATAGGGTATGTTATTTCTTTTAAATAAACAGTATTTCGATATTTA